>JALDNG010000015.1:10585000-10665000 GCA_024349245.1 Neodontobutis hainanensis
TTAAGTTCAGGTTAGGTGACATTCATTCATTCAGTGTTTGGTTGTTTGTTTGTTTTTTTGGTATGCAAAATAATAATAAATAGACCACCTGATATTTCTTTATTTCAATCCTTAGAATAAAAACAATATACAAACAAAATGTATTAAAATATTGAAATGAGAAACAGCAGCACAGTATTTGAGCAGGCTCTCCTCCCAGTGTCTCAGTACATTCGGGAATATTATGTTTATGGTCTCCATCAATACACAGGAATACACAGGTAATGTTGTTTAATGAGGTTTACCTTTCGGCCAAGTCAAGTGAGAACAGGAGTAGAATAAAAGGATTTACTGCTGCCTGCTTCTCGGTACATATCTTAAAGGTTTCTGTGAAGCAACTGGAAGAACCATTAAGGCAGCCTGTCTTTGTCGGGCTCAACCCAAAGGCTACACAAAAGCTATTCCACACTTGTTACCAGTATTTCCCGTCATGCAAGTAAAACAAGTCAAAAGTAATTATCACGAAACAAGGAAATGGTTCACAGATAAATGTAGCCTGTGAGAAATCCAGTTGTGAGAAAGCAAGTTATGAAGGGGTTTGAATCAGTATAAAATGATTTTAAAGAAAAGATAAACGGTTTATAGCCTACTTCAGGTTTTTAGATTCATTAAAGAAAGAATGAAATGAATGTATTCTTAGTAAATAAAGTTCTTAAAAAAACTTAATCATACATTAAGTATGATTAAGTATTTTGTAAATAAACATTACATAATATTACATCACTTAAAATGATCAGTCATTTTAAACAGACATGAAGTTTACATTTGAGGACAACCAGCAACTGAAGCATGAAAGTTAAAATACTTTCCTTCGGCTAATTCAATGTAGATATGAACCAATTTGAACTCATAATATTAGAGGCCCATCCTTTTATTTTGTCTTCTGAAGGTCCAGTAGCACTTAGAGAAAGAGAAACAAGAGACAATTTCATCGATAATTTGACTAATGGAAAACCCCAGTAATGTGCTTTGGTTTGGTCAATGGCCACTTTTAAGTTCATTTATTTACAAAACCCAAAAGAATAAAAACAAAATAAAAAAAAAGCAAAATTAAAAACAAAAGAACACAAAGAGGAAAGGTGTTTATTTGTAAAGAACTTTCAACAATGCCCTGTAAACAAAGTATAGGGTCTAATACAAAACAAAGTATTCTACAAATAAATAAATACATTTTTCTACATTCCTAAGCAGGTTAGTTACCCATTAACTTTGTGTGACGGTGGCAGTGTTAGAAATATAGAAATGTTCTACCCCTAAAAAGTACATATGAGGTCTTTTATTGGGCCTTCACAGGTTTCTATAGATATGACACTCTTGAATGGTCCTTGTACAGGAGAGTCCAACTGTTACTAATACAGCACTGTTGTGCGTAAAGGTCATGGTGTAGCTACAAAGTAAAAAAGATGAAACAAAGAAGTATTCAGTAATGTGCTGCTGGGACTCCGACCATCCCTTTTCCCAAAAAAACATCAACATCAAACATCTGTGATTGTAGCATATCCTCAGCTTACTGCCTTTTCACACACACACACACACACACACACACACACACACACACACACACACACACACACACACACACACACACACACACACACACACACACACACACACACACACACACACACACACACACACACACACACACACACACACACACACACACACACACACACACAAAACATTGTCCAGTGAAAAGTAAATGTAACAAGTGCCTGTAAGTTTTGTATCTGTCCCTGCTGCACACACCTACACACAATACTTGTATGTGTAGAACGTGTTTGTCCTGTTAACTCTCACTGTAATAGCAGGTGGATGATGTGTGATGAGAATGAGATGTGTGCTTTGTGAGGTAAGTGTGGACATAAGACAAATGACTCTAGCCACACTGTGAGCTAGCCACGAACACAACAAAGGCAAAACAGACTTGATCCCAGAATGCTGGTCTCAAAGTCATAGACTGTAGGGGGTCTCCAGTGAACATATAAACACTTAGATTATAAAAAGCACTGTGACTCCGGCACCAGCCAACTCACACAATAATTTTCATTTAGCTATTGAAGATTCACTCTGTTTATACAACAGCACTGACATTGAGACAAACACAAAACCTTTGAAGTGCTAAACTGTTTCATAGGAGTGATACTTGAGGGATTCAAAAACAACCCCTGGTCTGCAAAGAAAGGCTGAAAGAGCCATTACTATTACAGCTACAACTTCATTTGCCACATAAGGCACAACTTGATAAATACAACAAGCAGTCAGAGCAGACGAGATTCTTCACATGAGCTTATTCACAAAATATACACTCACAAATAACAGGGTGAACTAAACTGTAAAAACAACGGCAAAGTAGTTAGAAACTAAAATGATATATTAACAACTCAAAAAAAGGACAGCAGTATTGTACGCAGGGGCTTACGAGACCTGCATCAGGTTTTTATCAGCCCCCTGCAGATTGGGTGTGAATCGGGACAGCGGGGTCAACAGAGGTCAAACTTTAACAGCTGTCATGTCAGAACTCAGTTCAGTGTTGTGGTACTGGCTGTAGTGCATACACAGGTTTAGGACTCCTGAGGGACCACCTCCATCATTTTCTGACACAAGGCTGTGGTAGAGACTGTAAAACAAAGAGTTCAAAAAGTACATTTTAGCACAGTTTAAGAAATTTTAAAGATTTATGTGAGATTAAAGTGTTGTTGTACTCACAGATAGTGTTGAGCAGCCACTTGGGTTTGTTCTTCCACCACACACCGAGCAGGTAGACAGGCACGCCAGTGGCAATGATGCCGAAGCCAATGGCACACTCCTTTGGTGTCTTCCAAAATGATACAATGATGAGAAAGAGACAGGCCAGCACAAAACTGACGGGCAACAAAATGTTTACCTGCAGCATAAAAAAAAGAACAGCTAGAGGATAACAGGGAATAATTTAATTTATTTAGAAAAGAGCCAGACAGAAATATACACACGACATCCATTAACACACGCACAGCAGCCATGGCACAACAGTTCCAGTTTATGAAAGTTTAGCAGACACGCTACTGCATCCGACAAGCATCTAACTTTTCACTACTGTGCCTTTAATCTCATCTCCATGCTACTCAATGAATCTCTGTTGCTGAACGCACAACACAGACACTTTGCTGCTGCAAAAGCAAACTTAAAGGAGAGTTGTTGTTGAATATTTCTTCTGCAGTAATGTTTTCAGGAACCCAACACATGCATTAATTAATAGTACAGATATGAATGCATTTAAAAATCATGAAACTGCTATTCATCTATCGCCAAGAACTGAAATGTACAATGTATCCATTTCTGTATCTGAGCTGAATAACTATAATAACAATAGAATTTAGATAAATGAGATATATTCTGTGTTTATATATGCTTACTTTGATTGGTCGTTCAAGCTCAGGCTTCTTATAACGTAGCCACATCATTCCTACAATCGCCATGGCAATGCAGAGCCAGTTGAAGAAGCTGAAGAAGTTGATAACTGAGAAGATGTCATTAGAGAGGGCATACAGCAGGGTCATCAAACACTGGAGGAAAACAGTTTTATATTAATAGTATGAAATAACCGTTTTTATTTTGTAATTATTTTGATTCCGAGATATTCCTTTTATTTAGAGTGACATTTTTGTGATAAGAGTAGATTATGAACATACAGTGAACAGAAGTGAGGGCAGGGGCGTCAGCAGAGTTGGGTGGATCATAGACAGCAGACTGGGCAGGTGACCCTCACGAGAACCCACAAAGAACAATCTGAGAAGAGAAGACAGAGAAAAGATGTAGACAGATTTAACCATTGACAGTACAAAGAAGACTGGCTCATGTAGAAATGACAAAACCTGGTTCTCTTTAAATTTCACTATCCTGTGGGTACTTTTTAGGACTATTGCTTCACCATAAGTTCAAGACCAGTGGTAGGTCACCTTATGCTGCATATGCAATATCTGAGAATAACAGTGGAGATCAAGACTTTCTACAATATTAAAGTATTAAAGCTAGCCATCATAATTCTTGCTTCCAGACTTATGGTCATGTTTGGCTGCATATAGCCTGCAAGGCAATAAAATAAAAAAATAATAATAATAAAAAAAGATTATGAGGCTTTTCTTAACATAATGGTTTATATGTTGTCGTTTTTTTTTTTCTTAAGATACAAATATAAAAGCACAGTATTGAGACATTTTTTGTGGGCAGCCTGTTTTTATTTCTGTGTTACCTGGAGGATGTGAACAAAGAGCCATTGACGGATCCAAAACAGGACAGTCCAACAAACACTGGAATGATCCACGCCATTGGACCAAGGTAGCGGTTACCAAAGTCCTGCAGCACATACATTGAATTAATTAATAAAGTTTATCAAAAACATGTAACAATTTGGTACAGCCACTTGATTTTTTTCTGTAAAATGTGTGCACTGACCACAGCCACTGCCTCAGAGTTGAGCATCTGGTCTGGAGACAGGGTGGTGAAGTAGGCCAGGTTGGTCAGAACATAGACAACTGTCACGATGGGCAAGGATATAATGATGGCACGAGGAAGGTTCCTGAGGAAAAGTAACCTCATGTCATTTAAAAAACAAACTTTGCTGCATCCCATTGGCTGTAAAGTACTCCGTCTTTTGAAAATGTTAAAAACACACGAGTACTCACTTGTATGGTTCTATCATCTCCTCTGTGACAAAATTCAAATAGTTCCTGGAAATAGGACAGAATAAAGTTAGACTGATGTAAAAATTTTGTAAACCTTGTGCGTTACTACTCACCAGCCCCCATAAGCAAACAAGCCGCTGTACAAAGCCAGGCCAATGCTGCCAAAATCATATTTAGAGCCTTTAAAAGAATTCTCTGGAAGCAGATCATCTGTGCCACCTGATAATGAACAAAAAGGAGTGGGTTAGGACCAACTAAATACAAAAGACTTGGGTCTCTGCTCCAGTGCAACTGGGAAATATAGTGAGGAACAACTGTAATTTCTTTCTTCTAAGATTTTTTTGGGCCCTTTTGTCATTATTTAATAGGACAGTAGATAGACAGGAAACAGGGTGAGAGAGAGGGGAGGGACATTGGTCAAAAATCCCAAGCAGGAATCGAACCCAGGTCTCTAGCAAGTGAGCAACCTGGGCGCCCCCCTTTTTGGAACTTCTTTACGGTGGATGGGATTTACAACATGCTGGATTTCTTGGACCATCTTTTTGCTGGTTTTTGGAGATGTAGCACATTCCTATTGGCTCTGCCCCCTGCAAAGTGCACCCACATTCTCAGACATATTGACGGTTGCTAAACCAACAACCCGGGGCACTGTTGGTACTGTGAGGGATAGTCCTAAGCCTGTGTGCAGCGTGGGAACAGCGTGGTCTATCACACACACACAGCAACCCCCTCAAAGATAGTAACCTGGCCATGGCCTCAAAACACGACTGTCAGATCATCCAGCGCATTATCAAAATAGTCTTAGCAATTACTTATTAATCACATCACAGTGTATCAAGTAGTGTAAACACATGTCTATCATTTTGCAGATTGATTTGTATTCAGTAAGATTCACTGTGTCCATCAATTAGATTATAAAAGAAAATTGTGTATATCCTTTAAAAGTCGAGTGTAAAAAGTTAAGCAATGGGTAACCTTGGAATAAGTAAATCAGAGATAATATATTACAATACTTCTAACACATGGGACTAAATGCCTGCACAACTCATGTGACCAGTCAGCCCTGGGCCTCGCTCTATAAGGTCTTTCCAAAACAATGTAAAAAGAACCGAACTGCCGCCCACCTCCTCCTTCTATCAGCTTTAGATCCAGGTAAAATTTGATTTGAGCCTTACCTTTACAGCCACACATGATGTGCATGTGGTGGTAAACTTAGTGATAAAATTAATCATTTGTGTAATTTGAGTGTATCATCTAAAGACAAATGACTCTAGCCACACTGTGAGCTAGCCACGAACACTCAAGAATTTCAAGCCCCTTTGAAACTTTGTGGCTATTATAGTATTTCCTGTCAATTTTCATTTACCCACAGAAAGCAACAATATATATATATATATTTTTTAAACTTGAACTACTACACAAGTCTTTATGTCAACAAATAAAACTCACACAACAGTGCTATGAGCTGGAAAAAATAAAGGCGTGAGCTAAGTTTGGACATCTGTGTCTCTTTGTTTCATATCCAAACAGTCCAGGCAGGCGTCAGGTTGACAAAGCAGGGATTTGCTGCAGATAATCAGATTACACTGGTTTCTAATCTGAGATTCAGTAGACTCTGACCTTATGACCCACACAAAAAGGATAAATATGCCACAAGAAGAACCAGCATAGGTGGTCTCCAAATAGTTTGTCTAGTTCTAAATCTCTACATTATAACTGTGCTACCGTACATTTCCCTTTTTTGAGGCTCTGTCTTCTTATCAGGTGTCCAGGTGATCCATATTATGATCACTGTTTACTGTAGTAAAAATAAATAAAAGGCAATAGGGAGACATTTTACGTTGCAATTATATGAGAAATTACGGACAAAGATGTACACACCTATTCAAAACTGTAAATGACTAAAATCATATTCTATACATAAATGAACACTGTGAGAAATCAGTGTTCACAGTGTTCATATAAACCACAACGTTTTCTCACATTGGTGCTGAGCCATTTGTTGGTTGTGAGCAAATTCTTTGCGAGGATATTTTGCGCTATATCATGTGACATACTTACTGTATATCATGTGCAAAAACAGCTACGTTACTAAAGAAATTGAATACCTGACTCAGAGTGAGGCACAGCTCTATCTGTTACTTTGAAAAAGCCTTTCCAAACTCTCTCTGGTATAATCACTCCATTTCACCTGCATTTGTCTTAATCGGAAAGATCTGGGGTGATTAAGGTAAACATCAATTACAAGTACCATGACAAGAAGAAGAGCTTCAGTGAAGAGTGTTTAAGTGGCAAATGACAAAGCAAAGGAGGAGAGTTACAAACAAAAAGGATTAGTCTTTATGCCACAGATACATATTCAGCACACAGGATACGTTTACACTGCATTTAGGAGGATTAGGGAAACTCAGGATGTGGTTTCTGCTTCAGCTTGGAGAAAGCGGTGGAATGTAACAAAATACAAGTTATTTACTTATTAGTCTCTTAAAGTGCAATTGATTGCTAAGGTAGACTGACTTTAGTTACATCTGGAACAGTAAAAAGACATGGCCGTGAAGCAGGTAAACAACTACTGCAGTGTTAGCCGTTTGTACAAGAGGTCTTTATGCATTTGCACCAAGATATCAAGTCCAGGCTTTACCTTGGTGGCTCTAGTACCACCAGGACATTGCCATTTTCCTCAGGAACTATGAGAAAATATGATAGAACCCTATAGTGAGTTTTTGAGTGATTTAAATGAAAGGCACACGTTTCTAGAGCTTGGATATTTGTACATGGAGTAAATGTTTGATTTTATCCACTCTTTTACAACACTAGAGTTGTATTGGAGGTAATTTTGATTGACACACGCCTGTAGCCATTTAGGAAACTGCAAATTTATTAACCCTGTCCCAGCTACAATCACATCACTTTACTCCTAATGTTTTTCTTGGTAGAAACCATAGGGGTTTAACACAAAAAAGCTGTGTATGGTATGCATTAATATTTTCTATAGAATATGCAAGTTTCCCAGTATTCATTCCCACCGTCACTGCCAGGAGCTGCTCCCGCTGCTCTTTCTGCTCTGTTTCACAACAATTCCAGTTAGTGTTGTGGTCTCGTTAGCTCAGTGGTCAGCTGATCTGGGACCTGTGACCTCCACACAAACAGGCAGTCAGTTAGTGGGGATCCTTATTTATACCAAGTCTGGGCCTCTTTTCATGTCTATGTGAGAATTATTATGTTGTTTAGTATGTATTGGCTTTCAACAAAATTATTATTATTAATATTTAGATTACATTTAGATTTAAAGATTGCTGGCAGGACATAAGTGGATGGTTTAATGTGTACTGTTCAGAGGTCCTGAATGCTGCTGAGACAAGCAGAGGTGGTTGGGACGTCTCTTTTCCCTTTTGTCTCTAAACTTGTCTCAAGATCTGACGGCAGACACGAAGTAAGCCAGCCACAGGAGCACAGCAAGCCTTAGCATGGTGTAGGACTCCATCTCATACCCAACAGACATTTTACAGGTCACTGGACAGGAGGCAGAATTCTTACACATTTTGTTTTAACTGTATCAACAACTAGATCCAGGACAAAACCAGATCCAGACCACGCCAAGACCTGACCGAAGACCAGAACTGAACCAGGACATAGACCAAGACCAGGACAAGACTAGGACCACACCAAGACTTGGAACTGAACAAAGACCAAGCTAAGGATCCGACTAGGACTGAACCAGGACCAAAACCAAACCCACACCAGGAAAAGTCCATGGCCAGGATCATGACCAGACAAGGACCAAGACCTGGACCAGAACAAGACCAAGGGCAGCAGACCCAGGACCAGACTAGACCTGGACCAGAGCTAAAGTAGACCAAAGTGGTCAGTGGTAGAGCGGTCGTCCTATAACCCAAAGGTTGGCTGTTCGATTCCCGCTCTCCCCACAGTTCATACTGTCGTTGTGTCCTTGGGCAAGAACCCTAACTCTCCTCGCCTCCAGTGTCTGTTGCACAGGTGTATGAATTTTGATTTATTTAGCAAATTTGAGTTTATTCTGCTAATTTCAGTTTTCTTCTGCAAATTTGACATAAATTCTACTCATTTTGATTCCTTTTGAAAATTTAAGTTTAATTCTGAAAATTTCTTCTCAAATTTTTTTTATAATTATTATCAAATTATATCATCTTCAACTACATGCAATGGTTTCTGTTATTGCAAAGATTCTAGTTAGGTTGGTTCTCCCATTTCAATGATGTGTCACTGAACTAAATATAACAATGGATGTTGTCCACAAAGCGCTCAGTCAAATGGTCACTTTGACTGAGCGCAGGACACAACTTTATGAGTTTTTGTGTGACTCCTTGTGGCTAATGAGAAGTTCACCAAATAAAAGGTTGTATTCAAGCCATTGTCAGCGTTTTCCGTAATGCCCTTCGCTCTTTCTCACTCTTCCATGACGTGATGTGGCCCTAATGAGGTACAAGACATGGCTTAAGGAAACCCAACAGTGGCTGGAGAGACTTCCTATTTGAACAGAAGGATGGTGCAACCAAATTAAAATACAATTGTTTGTATTACATGGGTTGGTTTTAAAGTAATCCCAGCATGACACAGTATTGTATAAAGACCAAACATAAAAAAGATTGTGTTGGGGACTTTATCAAGCACCACTGGAGTCTTATTTTGAGCTTGTCTACAGATAGCAGTAATATAAGGCAATGTTAATAATTTATATAATAATATTTAATTTACAAGAAACACTAACCTTTATCAAATTAACAACTCTTCAAGGAACAGAATCTCTTCTGTTTAACAGTAGAGTACACAGCAAACTTAATGTTCTTAAATGGAAACGTTACATACAGACCTTATTTACCACATTTCCAACTTCAGAAGGAATTGTTTTCAGATATTCAGATATTTTGTGTATGTTTATGCTGCTTTACTATGCAGATAAATGTTCTTGTGCAAAATACCTAGACCAATCTTCACAAATCCGATGATGATGATGAGAGTGAGGGCAAGGAGCTTTGCTGCTGCAAAAAAATCCTGCACTCTGGTGGCAGCCTTCACACTGTAGCAGTTCACAAATGTCAGCAAGACTGTGGAGACAGAGAGATACAGGGAGACTTTAAACAGTCAAACGCACACACAACAAAGATAACATATTTAAGAGGTTTTATCTTGTGAGTTCTTTTTTTTTTCAACTCAACAAGATTATTTTTAGTGTAATATATTGGGCACTATCCTCTTTCCAGGGTGTTTGTTTGAACCCAACACACACACCCACAAGGATCTAGCACTGGACTCTATTAGAAGTGATTAACTAAAGCAGCGGGTTCCTTCAAAGCTCCTAAATCAGGTCAAGAGACGGGACAAAGCACAATGAGACTCTGTGATAATGGTACTGGGCACCCACCTAACTCATATTGTGGACCATCGTGTCAATGGGTGCAGACCTACTCAAGCATACTGCTGTCTATTCCCACAGAACCACAAATAATTATTTCACACACAGACACACACAGACACACAGACACACACACACACACAGAGACACACACACACAGACACACACAGAGACACAGAGACACACACACACAGACACACACACACAGACACAGACACACACACACAGACACACACAGACACACACACACAGAGACACACACAGACACACACAGACACACACATACACACACACACAGACAGACACAGACACACAGACACACACACACAGACAACACACACACACACACACACACACACACACACAGAGACACACACACACAGACAGACACAGACACAGACACACAGACACACACACACAGACAACACACACACACACACAGACACAGACACGACTGAGCCGTGACTCTGACAAACTTAAACACCAGAGTTACTACAGGCAACACACAACTGTATCTGCACATCTCTGCATAAGCAGCGTCAGATCACATTTTCACAAACATAGAGAGCAACTGTGGTGTGGCTTTAAGATATCAATGTGAGCAGACAGGCAGTAATTTAATTTGTTTAGTGAAAGAAAACATTTTAAACTATTCATGTGGCTGTTAGAATTGGCATAACTATGCCATGACCTGGATGACAATTCTAACCTTATCCGAAGAGCTTACTTATTTACTATATAATTTATCAGCCAAATCAATAAATCATTTTATGTCTAATATTGAAAAGCACATTTTCATTTAACACTAGAAAACTTTAAAGAGAAGCTTTATTGGCAGGTTTTGCTGTGTGACATCTGAAATGAGTTTATTGTGATGAAGCTCACACACAACAGCCCATTATTGTTAAGTTGGTAAAGACCCAGAGAATGCTCAACAAGACTAAACAATAAATGTTTTACAAACAATATATATTTTTGTTGGCATGGAAAATTAAATCTCTGTTGTAAAACTATTTTTAATGTTCTTACTTCTACGGCAATTATGGCCCTATTTCCTGAATGTGATGCAAGTCAGAGTCCTCCCTGTTGAACAAGCTGATGAAATAACGCTGCTTTTTTCACGCTTGAGATGTAGACGTACACTTCCGGGGTACACGTGCCCTAGTAACGTGTTGAAGCTGAGGGAGTCAGAGGGATGTGTAGGCTATCTCCGGTATGGTGGTCGGTGTAAAACGGGTGTGTTCACATTACGACAACTTAACACCACAGTACACTGATTTATTTACTTGACACACATTGTAACGCGCCAACTACCGGAGTTGCATCATCCCTAGACCTGCATATTCATGTAGCTACTAGTTTGGCTCGAATACTTACGGATGCAGAGGCAGGCCACCAATTTGGCTCCATTTTCTGGCACGGGGCACACGGGGAACAGGGGCTTTAGGAGATATGTAGCGAAAACATATGCGACAATGTACTGTGAGGACGGCCGAATGATGAGCAGCTCGATCCACAATTTAAGAAAAGCTGGTAGAGAGCCGTACACCTCCAGGATGTAGGCATAGTCCCCGCCAGACTTTGTGATAGTGGTCCCCAGCTCTGCGTAGCACAGGGCTCCCACTGTGGAGAAGACCCCACAGACCGCCCAGACCACCAGGGACAAACCCACCGAGCCGGCTTCCTTCACTACACCGGTGGGAGTGACGAAGATGCCCGAGCCGATGATGGTGCCCACGATGATGGCCACGCCGTTCAAGAGCGTGATGGTCCTCTTCAAAGCGACCCCGTCCTCCGCTCCCTCTCCTCCCGCCGCACTGTTGCCGCTCTTGTGGTCATTTGGTACAGTCGCTCTGCTTTCCGCCGTCTCCCCAGCTCCTCCGGGGGACAGCATCCTCTCTGTGACCTCCCTGTCTTCTTCCTTGTCTACAGAGGAATTGGAATTTCTTTTTTTCAACCCCGACATCTTCACTGGAGTGCTACACACTAACTCACAGAACACGACGCTTTCCGCTCCGCCGGCAGTGTTGAACGGCCCGGCTCAGCCACGATGAGTCCTCACTGTATGAGTCAGTGCGGCGTGTTTCCCGTAGCTCTACAATCTTTTAAGAAACCCTTCAAATTGACATCACTGCCCACATTAGTCAAAGCCAACCCACTGCTTCGCTCGACGTCTCCTCGATTTCACGGTTTACATCCACCACTTGTTCTTTTGCACCCTCTACTGGCGCCATGTGACACTACATGAGTGGGCTAAACCATCCGGTCCACATTGGCTTTTATATATATACATGAAGAGACAGAGGGGTTTTGAGGAACCTAGAAGAAGTCGTGCTGTTATGAAGGCAAAGGGTATTTACATTACACTTAAGACTAAGAATAAACAGTTTAAGTTGTTTTAACTGATCAAACTTCACTTAATTGAACTATATGTTGACTATTCTTACTTTACAGCATTTTATCAACCCAAAACCTTTGCACAGATGTGTATCTTAGGCTACTGGTTTTTGCTAAGGTTTAACACATGTGATTGACCATCTAGGTTATATTGATTCAGTCTTAAAATGCACCAAATTGTTGGAAATGTCAGAGCATAGGGGCATCTTGTTTTATGCACTGTGGCAAAAGAGAATTTTGGGGTAAAGTCCATTCTTGTTTTGAGAAAATCACAGATGATAACATGTTCTTTCCCAGGCTGTATGTGCTTGGAGATCCAGTCACTGTGGAAGGATGTTTAAGTGCACAGCAGTAATGATAGGCAGGCAGATTTTTTTAGGAGACTAACAAAATCCTGAACTTCCACTTATTTAAAGAATGTTTTTTTATTTATTTGAATGGGTGGCTTCATACAAACAACTCTTTTATCATTTCTGCTTTACAACCTTTTCTAATTTCATTGTTATTGTGATGATTATTATTATTATCATCATCATTCATTTATATTGAGCTTGTCCCATTTCAATAGGAAGGACCCGACACAACTATATTGAGTTGACATGTTTATTAAATTTATATATGATCAGAATAAAATGATAATGAGATAAAGTAATAATGATTCTAGAGACAATAAATGGGTTGGATGAGATTCAGTATGGGAGTTCCTTCTCTGGTAGTTCATCCAGCTGAGTAGGGACAACCCTCCATGGGACTAGTTATGGGAGAGAGGCTGCTCAAAGAAAATAGGTAGGGAGAGAAAAGGGGGCTGAGTGGGTTGGGTTGAGAGAACAGTAACAAGTGCCGATGACTGAAACTGACGTGTGTAAATAGGGCTTCCTGGAAAGTTAGAGGCGTGGTCGAGGTGAGGTTAATGTAGCTAATGTGTGTTTGAGGCGTAGTCGAGGCGTGGCCTTGTTCCCAAACATAAGTTAACACATTAACTTCATTTGTTGTATCTTATGTTAAATGGTTTTAGTCATAAAAAAACTACAACAAATTTAATTGTCAGCTTATCATAGAAGCTGTTAACATTAGTCTAAAATGGTAACATTTGTTATTTATTATACAAAAAGATAGTAACAGAAATATCAAATAGGATTGCTGAGTAAAGTCTGTCAATCAACTTGCTTGGTTTGTTTTTTCTAAGTTCACCTTGGATGGGCCAACCTTGCTTTGTACCTCTTCTTGGGACACTGTAAAGTGGAAATAAAAACAGATTGCAATGATTTGCAAATCTTATAAAACCAGATTTATTCACACAAAATGTGTTTTACCTGAGACATTTTATTATTTTATTAAAAATATTTTTTTCATTTGATGGCAGCAACACATTTAAAAAAAGTGATGCTAAAAAACTAAGGTTCAAGAGGGGTATAAAAGGAGCACACAGCGCTGGTGCTGAATGTGTGTGATTGTAGAAGTGAGTTTGTGAGAAGAGGTAGAGGTTGTGGTTGGAAAAGGTTGTGAACGCCAGCCAGCACTGGACTAAATACAGGCCAGAGTCAGTTCTGGAAGTCATTGCATGGATCAGGAACACTGTTATAAGTTACTTTCTGTGAACAGAACACAGGTCGTCATGCCGTCCACAAATGTGAGTTAAAGCTGTATCAGAGCTGTATTGGTCTAAAGAAGACAGATGCGTTTCTGGATGCTGTTCATATATGACTTCTTCTTTGCTCCTCCACCTATTTTTATTAGTACCACTTACTTTTCCAATCTTCTGTTGCCGCTGTCCCAAATTGTTTGAGACGTGTTGCAGTCCATCAAATTCAAAAAGAGCCATTACTTTCCATGAAATGGTAAAATGTCTTGTTTATTTTCTATTGTGAATAAAATATGGCTTTATGAGATTTGCAAATCATTCATGAAGCTTCTCACATTTTTTTGTGTTTGTATCAGTGATCAGTTAAACAGTAGCATGAAGTAAGAGCAAAACGTAACAACCCACTTTTGAGATGTGCACGACCAGCTGGACCGGTTTTATGGTGGTGTAAAAGTCTGAGAATATTCTAAAGAAAGGTGATGATGTAGATCCAGAATCTCATTTAAAACATCTTGTGGAAAGACCAGATTGTCCACATTAACCAAAGAGATATAGCCCTGTAGAAACAGTCAATGAGTTTATTACATGTATGTTTTAACGCTGTGTATTTAAGCTTGTCATACAAAAGCAGGAAGTAGGCCATTTGGTATAAAGCTACCTTCTTTTGTTCACTACTAAAACACAATGTAATATTTCACTTGGGTTAAGGTGTAACCCTTTACACCTTGTTTCTGGGATTAAACATACTTGTGTTTTCAGAGGGAGGGAATGTCATCTGATATTAAATCATCCCCCAAAAAAGGATGTGGGCAAAACCCTCAGGAATGATGGTCATGTCTTTTCTTACATTCTTACAACAACTGAAATAGGTCAAACAGGTTTGCTTACAAGATTGTTAACGACAGAATATTAGTTTATTCAAGCACAGTTAGAATTGGAGTGAATCGCTCCAATTAAAAAAAATAATAATCAAATGTAGAGTGAATCTAATAAAGAGCTGAAAATGGTGATAAAGGAGGGGAGTAGTGGCTCAGTGGTAGAGTGGTTGTCTTTCAACCGGAAGGTAGGCAGGTTGGTTTGATTCCCACTCTCCCCCACAGTTCATACTGTTGTTGTGTCCTTGGGCAAGACACTTAACCCACCTTGCCTCCAGTGGCTGTAACACTGATAATTAGAACAATGTAAACGCTTTGGATAAAAGCATCAGATAAATGAAAAAATGTAAATGAGTACAGAAGGTCTTTTATTCACCAATGTCCACATTAAACCCACCCCCAAGATACATAACTCAAATAAAACAGGACTGAGTTAAAATAAATAATATTTGATTGATTGATTGATTGATTGATTGATTGATTGAGTTAAGCCTATTGTCCCAGCCTTCCAAAAGAGGCCTGCTTTTCATGCTGCCCAGAAAGGAGAATGAATTGCCCTCCTCTTCCACATCAGCTACACCCAAACTTGCCCCAGATTTGTGATCAAACAAATTAGAAGAATAATGTGCAGTGGAGCAATCGATGTGTAAGGGGTTTTAAGGTAGGCATGGGTGGTCAATGAGTGTCAAAAGTGAGTGAATGCCAATGGAACAGCACTAAGACAGCATGGTCTCTGAACACACTCAAAACAAACCACATAAGGCTGCAAGGTTTTAACTTAGCAATTAGCATTACAGTAAGTACAGAGTTATTTGATGACATACAAAGCTTGAAAATGAATATTACATTTGGCATTCAGACATCACCCACCTCTAATTCCTTTATTGAGCACACACTGTCGCTCACAGCCACAGACAGACAATTTCCTGTGCTCTAGCAAAGCGGATATGGTCAATATTCGTATTCCTAAAACCCCCCCAAAAACTTGATCTCAGGTTAAACTCAGAAGACTCGAGTACACCTTAATCCCCGTCTATCTCCTCTGTCTCAGACTCCTTCATCTCTCAGAGGAGAGCTGGGAACCTAAAAATGCACTCTGTAGAAGGTGCATTATCTCACAAACATCAACATATGGCAGTATGCTTGATTATTAGATTATTAGATTAGCAAGTTCATGTCTTTCATACATCATTATGTCTTATATACACTAACTATATATATATATATATATATATATATATATATATATATATATATATATATATATATATATATATATATATATATATATATATATATATATATATATATATATATATAAAACATTTTTATTAGTTTAATTTGCATTTAGCTCTGGGCAAATTTGTACCACATCAACTCTGGTTCCTTGCCTAAAGAAAAAAAAACAATTATGTGGGATTATTTGGCATTTCTATCTACCTTGACAGGAACATCTGGTCATTTTGCATTTGACAAGTCAATGTGGGGTCCAGCAGAGCTCATTTCATGACCCACTTTTAATTACAATTTTTTTTCCCTTTATTGATAGTGTGAACAAAGAAATACTTCATGTAAATGAAAAGAATATATAAAGTAATTCTGATATATTACATATTTAATTATTTTTCCATTTTATCTTTCAGCCAGAATTGAATAGCTTTGTTATACAAGACTTTATCCGGAGACAGCAATCACAAAAGTTCAAGGCCAAGCATGTCTAGGAATGTGCTGTAATCTAACTCTGATGTAACTGCAATATTCTGTGGTATTTAGGTCCAAAATGACATTATCTATATTGTTAATTTTATTTTTACTTGTGTTGCACAAAAGTGATTTTGAACTTCTAAGGGGCAGATCTTCATCCGCCCCGGGCTGTCAATCAAGTGCTTTCAGAATTCAGTAATAACAATATTAGTGTGAACAACATGTAACATGTACTGTATACATGCAGAGTCCTGAAATGACTGTGGTCTTCAAAACAATACCAAAATTGATGAGAGGAAATGCTCTGGCTCTGGGAAAAGTTCAGGACTGTGACTCATGGTGGGTGTGAGAGAAATCCCGTTCTGGCAGCTGTTGTAACATCCACTTTGTTTTTAACTTTACTCCCAAGCAATCAAATTGACTGAGCGATTGTGACTGTGCACTGACATAAATAACCCTTTGAACAAAGCTCTTTCATTGGTTTGTTTATACATCTTTAATATTGCTTTCTTTTACATGCCTTGACTGAAAAAATCCAGCATCAACCACCGCATTTTTTTGCAATTTTAGACTCCATGTTGAGCTTGTGGAGTCAGATATTTGATCATATTACAGGAAGTTCTAAGAACAACTACGTTATCTGCTGCTTGCTACAGTCACTAAAATGTTGAAAGTGTATGTTTTGAAGCCTCTGCTAAAAAGAGACAGTGATCTGTCAGTGCCTTCGGGGTAAGGTCAACAAAAACAATAAAAACAGTGCACACAGAAGCACTACGGTGAGTACAGCAGGATGTTGAGGAGGACGTGGCCAAGTTCAGACACAAAAGAATCACTCATTGTGTTTGTCTTTGCCTGTGCCTTTATGATCTGATGGGATTCCCCTCAAATGGAGAACAGAGGGAGAGTGGGGACAAGTGACTTCCTTAACATCTCTTTTAATCCCACTGAGGCGAGTCTTTGACTGGTTTGTGGAACCCTACAAATGACACCCTGGTTTAGGGCAGTTACCACTCATGTGATGTACTAAAAATGTCATATTTGGGATTTTGCTACTCAACTCAACATTGATCAACCCCATCTTTACCTGCAAAAGGTTTCACTGACGAACCCCAAACACTACAACACCTGCAGACTTTTACAAACAGTTCAAAGTGTAGTTTTTTCCAAATAGTCTGCACAGACCGGTACAATCAAAGGAAGGCCACTGCAGAAACATCACAGCCCCTACAGCGATGCATAATAAACAGCCTCAGATGGGCCCGCTTGGATAAGGTGGGACACCCAAATCACACCGTGTATAAACAACCCACCCAAATGCCTGGAGGCCCCTTGGGTGGGGGCCACCAAATATCCCCTCTGTCTCAGGGAGCTTCAAAAGTTCAAAGTCGGGCAGGGAAACTGTTTTTCATTCAACTTGTTCCTCGAGTTGCTGGCAGGTTGCTTTAGACAGTGATGTTTTGATAAAACTGGGTTTATTAATAGTTATAGAGTGTTTAGTAACATTTTAGTAACATTTTCCTGTCCTTTCTGCAAGAGTGCATTTTAGTGCACTCTTGTAACCCGTCTTCAGAACTCAGTAAGTAGGCCGTCTGTTAGCTCAGTAGGTCAGGCTATCAGTCTCCATTACAGCCCAAAAAAGGACACCATTTTAATTGACAGAACTGACATATTTAATGACAATTTATTACCATCACACCATTTTTATTATGTTTTCATTTCTACTTCCATTATGTCCAGAAGCTCCAGATTTTGATCAGAACAAATTAGAGGTATACCATTTGCAAATAAAACACAATTTAACTTAGTAGGTACCTTTTCAAACATCAAATTTCATTGATACATACTAAAAATAGCTTTGGTCCATGGTCTGAGCCTTGTGGAACCCCACAAGTAGCTGTGACCTGTTGTTAATGAATTGCACAAACATCTATTCCCATATATTCTTTTAGGACTGACATTTAGACATAGACCATGTCAAACATGCACTAGGGATACGTTTAGGGTTTGAACTCATGACCGTCCTGCTGTGAGGTAGGAGCGCTAACAACAACAATATCTGAAAATTCAATTATAATGGACAGACATTCTGGAGGACATGAGAATATTTGGAGTAATTTTGGATCTGGATACTGTGACCCTTTGGCTTTTGGGCAGCAGAAACAATAATGTTGGTCCAGACTGTATGACATTCTCACATTTGCTGCACAAAGAAACTTTTTTTTGTCCTGGATCAGCAAAAGACCCCCCACTACAGCCGCCCGGCATAGACTTATCCCGGAGCTGTTCCTAATGTACCTGAGTACCTGACCTACACTGTACACTCCGGGAGGGGACAGTTCCTGGAGGTATGGGCTTTGTTGGCACCAATACTTGGTGCTACACATTGTATTTCTCATTACTTTCTTTTGCTCCCTTGGACTGTCTGTTTAAAATTAATAAAAATATATACCAAAAAATGTCAATATTTTTTAAGTTGGTCTATATTTGTATTTACCAGATACTTTAAAGGTGCATTATGGAAGTTTAAAGTAACACTGCGTACCTCTTATCAAGTAGCAAAATTCCAAAAATACACATTCTTGTATTGATTTCAGGATTCTTCTGAAAACGCTGATATAAATGATTTATAATTGCATGCCACAGGTACAGACCTCTCCTTAGTTGAGCATGTGTTGCAGCAAGCAAACACAGATGGCTGAGACAGGCAAATACACTGGACCCTAGCAGAGTTGTATTTGTACAAAATGGACTAAAATGACCCTACAGTTTCAGAACTTGCCAGTTTGAGATAGTTTCCTCTCAATAACAAACATCACAGTCAGCCCCCCTAGTGGCAAAAAGTTACATAATTGTTGCATAATTGTTGAAATTTCTAAACACGAGCGACACTTTAGGTTGTTAATGGCAGTTGCAGCCTGCTTGCTCGCGCACGAGACAGAGCAAAGAAAAAGTACAAATCTGCAAGTTTATTGTTACAATAAAACATTATATTAAGGCTAGTTATAATCAGTGATAACCACAGTAAAGTAGTAAAGTCGTTAATGTTTGCGAGGGGTGTCCGTGTGTAGTACTGGAGGCTGGGGGCTTCTCTCGGGACCGCAGAATCCACCTAAACTAACACTTTCCGGGTGATTGTCGTTGCGCTGTCCAGATCCGTGCACGGGGATGGAACAATCAAGTAGCGTAAGCACGCATTACGTCACATCCGCAGACTTTTTGCGGGAAATTTGAACTTGAGTGCACGGCCCAAATGAACTTGAGCATACAGGCGCTATTTCAGGCAAACACGTGCTCCACGGTGAACAGTAATTGTGTCAATTTCCTCCCACTGAGGTAGGTTCATGAGTATATCAAAAAAGAACATGTAGCAAGCTTTTTTTTTTTTTTACTCTAAAAGCAACACAGTACCTTTAAACAATCATTAAAGAAAAAAAAACTCAATATAAAAATTTTAAACTGTTTTATTTCTGTTCTAAAGGCAGATTAAAATACAGTATTTCCATCAATGACTCGAGATCAACATTTGCAACATTCTCCTTAAGAACAAGGATCAGCTAAACACTTCCTGGTTGCACAGCTGGACCGACTGACTCAGTGGCCATGCAGGTGGAGCGGAAGATTGCTTTGAGGAGAGTAAGAGGCCCCTACTAGAGCTCCACAGGTCAGGAATGTAGGCTATACACAGGATAAATAAACAGCTTTCAAATATGTATTGCATATACATTTACAAGAGACGTTCACACCTGCTAAAACAAAAGGACGACAATAAGAACAAATACAACATGAAAACAGTAAGAGATACAGGTTTCCAAAGAGGTTTCCACAGTGGGACAAATCCATGGACAGCACATCTGATTTTACATTGCACCATTGTCCAAAATAACATAACAAGAAATGGAAATGGGTTAAGTAACATCCGCAAATTAAAAAGCATGTGTGTCTAAATTATTACTGTAATATTTTGTTCAAATAATCATATATTTATTTTATATCACCTTGAGTCAGAAACAGAAGGGGTAAAAACCACATAAAATGTCATGTAACTGCCTGATTGGCTACTGTTTCTGCGTTAGACAAAACGGGCACCAAAAGGGAAATTACATAAAAGTACAGCTTGAATGAAGGCAGTAGGGGTCCCTCATCTCCAGGTTGTTTTAATACATACATTTAATATTGTTTCAAGAAAACAACACCCCTTCTTGTCAAAACTTCACCATAAATTAACATTACACTAGCTCCACCTGTTTCTTTTCAAAGGTTTTTTCCATTCATTCATCTCTGGCCTCATCCCAAAAAGGGCTCCACAGGACGACCCACTGCAGAGAGGCTAAGGGTGAGCTTGGGGGAAAAAAAAATAAAAAGGACACAAGGGGCATGGGACTCTTTCATTGTTGAGGAATTCAAAAGACAACCATGACCTCTGCTGGGGGAACATTTGCACTTTTCATTCTTTATCATGCGTCTTGTTCTTTTCACATATACTTGAATAGCATACAGTTGACAATACACAGAATAAGAAGATGCCTGTCAGTTATTTCTGGTACTGAAAGATGTTCGAATGCTTTACATCTTCTTGCACCTTACTGGGAATGTAACTATCCTGTGTGAACGCTACTCTAAAAAGTGCCCTTCGTTTCAGTTATAATATATGACCTCCACAAAGCTGTTCGAACATTGCCTTTTGTGCGCATGTTGACATGGCATCCTGATATATTAGTAGATTAAAAAACATTTGATACTTTACTTCTATTACGTTATCTATTATTCTAGTGACACTAATGTAGTGAGAGATAACTTTGAACAAACAACAAAAAGAAACACTATGGCGGTTTTGTTCTGTAATTGGTTTTCTCACAATTACAGTACAAACTATCTATTTGAGCTCTGGTAATAACACCGGGCTGACACTGAGGCACAGACAATTTTCATGTGACCTAGACTTAAAGACATTGCCACAACAGCATCCAGTTACATAATTAAACTTTAAGGCACTTGATTACTGAGGCTGTTGTAAGTCCCAGCTAAGAAGATGAACAGCTCATTCAGTCAGATTGTTATGAAATGCATACTTGTGCTTCTGTCACATGGTTTGTTTGTGCTAGTAACAAATTACTTAATCATACAATATTTACTGCTGCACTCGCTTTTCTTGACTTTGTGAAATGTTTTTTTTTTTTTTTTTTTTTTTAAACAAAGACGACAAGAATCATTTATTCAAAACCAAATGCATAAAATGTTAAGACACTCTCCAGGATTTACTGCACACATTTCAATTCTAATGTGCACCGTGCTTTAAACTGTCAGTAACTTTGGGGAGGGGGGGCGCCCCTAGCTCAGTTGCTGGAGCACTCGCAAATACGCTAGAACACAGGAGACCCGGATTTGCCCAATGTCATCCCCCATTTGCTTGCTCCATTTCCTGTCAACTATTAATAAAAGGCAAAATGGACTAAAAATAAACAAAAAAACTGTCAGTAACTCATGCCTCCCTATAGAGAGAAATGCTTCAGCAGCAGGAAGTGAGAGCACACTCTGCTGTAGAACAGACTGATAAGCACAGGCTTTTTTACTACTGCATGTTAAAACAAATCTAAACTGTTTCATTAAATCAGTAAAACTACCTTTCCCCCACAGTAAATATCCCTTATTGGTTATTTGGGCAAGAGATGCAAGAGATAAAAACAGCCCTTAGGTTTAAAAATGTATAACGGACAGTCACACTGAAAGAAAATAAAAAAATATTTGCAAAAGTTATAACCTTTTTGGAATAAAGTTGTAATATGTCATGGTAAAAGTAACACCCCTGAAAAGTTCAATCATAATGTTGGACAGTTGAAAGTTAGTTAAGAATTCTTTGAGCTATGGTGCCTCTCGGTGGACAAGGCTCATAAAACAGAGCGGCCTGGGTTTTAAATCCCAGTTGGGGTCATCAAAAAAATAAAAAATAAAAAAATATATTTTAGCTCCGTTAAAATGCTGATAATTGATTCCTACTCAGCCACATATCCGTTTATATAAACATTTACAACTTTATTCTTAAAATATTATAACTTAGATCTGAAAAACACGTGAAAAAGAGGAAAATGTATGCGACTTGGTACAATCCCAGTGTATAAGGTGGTCTGTTGATGATGGGGTATTATGTTAGTGACTGTGTTCCTTTCCTTCCTCTGACAGCGAGTCCTGCAGGAATGGTGTGAAAGATGAGCGGACAGTGCGGCCCCGGAGCGGCTGCTGGACTCGGAAGTTGTTGACCATACTCTTCTGGGCCTCTTCCTCCGCTGCGGTAAACAGCAGGCTGCGGAAAACGGCCAGCTGCACAGAAGAACAGAAGATAAATATTGAAAGTGAGGAGGTGAAACTAATTCACATGTGCAACATTTAACTTACATTTGAGTATATCTGAAGACATGTAGTCTTAAATAACAGTATTTTTTTACTTAGTTCCTCTGCTCATCTTTGCACATGTCGCTTCATAAGTTGTTACAACATAAATAATGTTATACAGATGTTATTGCTTACATCACCCTTGTTATTTTAAGAGCTGCTAAATATGACATTTTATGAACTATAACAAATGCTAGCCTCAAACTTTTCTAGGCCAAGACTTGAATGAACAGCACAGGGTGTGAATTGAAATTGTAGAGGGGTGTGGTGTCTTTCCCTTTGGCTCCAATAATAACAGAAAGCTGCACAAACGCTTGTCAACATAAACTGGCAATAATATGTTTTGTGTTTAATACCACTCTATAATTTATTTGGGGTAAGTTAAAAAGATCCCAGCTGCTTAGGCATGAGGCGGTGTACAATCGACAGTTGGTGAAATGGCAAATAACATCTCCATTGACTTGGAATACAGTATGCATCATATCCTGTTCTGACATAAAAAATGTGTCTATAATCTCAGTGTTACAGTGTACTTTGTCCACATATTGACCATAGTGGTTAATCTCTAGACATTACTTTTCATAATAAACTGTTTATTTAATGGTGAAGTCCTTATACAACGCACTCACGCAGTTATGGTCTTAATTCATACCTGGTCATGGCTGACTTCTATGTGCTGTTTCATGACAATCCAAGTGACAGCCTCTGTGAGAGGAGGTGTGGTCAGAGAGCCGTGGTACGTCCAGTAGTCATCAGTGTTGGAGGGAAGCAGACAAGCTGGGTCAAACCTGTTAAACTCCACCACACTGCCCTGGACAGTAAGAGAGTAGGTTCAAATGTCAAACAACAATATGCTTAAAACGGTAAATGACCTGCAGTGGTTAGTATAAAGTAATACACAATAATCACAACTGTAATGTGACTGGGTAAACAAAAGCATTATCAGCCATTATCTTTGATTTCAGGTGAGTTGACTACAACCAGAGATATTTTTTTTTTATATAGATAGATAAGATAGTGAGAGAGGGGATTCATTTGAGGAAAGCAGCGTCAGAATTTTGGCCAGAGAGGCCAGATTGTTTGAGAAAGGTGTGAAGGATGACATTTTTTTCAAATGAAAAAACCCTCTGAACAGAGGAGGTGGCCTCAGATTCATGTTGCCTAGTATCTATAACAGTGTTTTGAAACTTAAATCAAAACAGGTTCATTCTAGAACAACCACACCTGAATGGAACCGTGACACTAAGGACTCTCCTGCGCCTTAACGACTCTCACATTTTGAGTAACACTGCCTGTTCAATGCCAACGACTATGAGACCAGAACAGCCTGGTCCAATCAGGTTTGGTTTCATCTTAAACCCCTCCCTCTTGAGATACAAGCTCAGCTCTCTTATCAGTTAATCTCAGAATTGATAAAGTCTCTTGGAATTAGAGACAAAACATCTTCACCTTAAAAACTGAGTCCAGATGCTTTTACTTAAACCTTTTCTTGTTACTATCAACATACTTCAGATGCTTCATGACACCACTCCATTAGGAAGCATAGTGTGTCCCAAAAAGTTAATGTACTTTTAAGGTATCAAAGTAGAGTGAGGATAAAGTTAGTTTCAGGGATTCAGATGAGACAGTCAAAGTGAGTATTACAAGCATCCTAATATTCAGCCTGCTTTTTCATCTCTGTCAATGGTGTCCTTTAAAAGAGCAAGTAAACATGTCTGTGTGAGTGTTTGCAACAACTAACCTTGTGTCTGATTGCAGGTAGGGCATCTACCAATTTCTGCAGGCCCTCATGTCTCTTGCCAATCTAAACCAGGAATAGACATTATAAGTATTGTACCAGGGTAAAGTGTCTGGACCGTGCAGGTGTGGTCAGGTGTGTCTCTACCTTTAGAAAGACTCCAATAACAGCCAGTCCATTGTCCTCCACCACTGCTTCCTCAAAGAGGCTGTACTTGTCAGCGTTCCAGTGAACTAAGTGGAGCTGAAAGAAAGAGTATGAGCCTAGAAGTTTGAGTATAGCTACATCCAAAAGTTTCGTTCCCCCCAGTCCTCAAGGTGACATCTGCTTTTTTTAAATGGCAATACATTACCCGAGTTTTGGTTTAAAATATCACTTTTGAGACCTATTTAAGTGTTTATTATTATTTTTATTTTAGTTTTTTTTTATATTATGCTATGTTACAATTATGTTCTGTTTCGATGTGGAACAAAGTTAGCACACAAAAATTAAATAAGTTTCTATTTTGGAGCCTTATTTCTCTTACATTATATTCTGTATCTACAGCATATCTGCACAATACATCCTTCATAATTGTGGTCTTTAATCTCCATCTTTAATCTAAATTTATTAAATCCTAGTAAACATTGTCCCGGTGGTGCTTATCTGCCCTATCTCTGTTTATACCTAAAATTACACTAAAGCTTTTATATTATTTTTAATAATATAAATCTATTCATATGTTATGAGCAAATATCCAACAACATCTGCACTTTTGATGTAAAGCCTCTTTGTACCTCTGCAGGGAACAGCCTCCTGTCCACGGTATGCTCTGAACCCCAGGCATTGCACTCCCCCCAGTGAAAGTGGAACTGGCACAGTCTGAATTTGTCTTGAAGGGGGCCTCCTTTCAGTGCTGCACCAGATCGAAAAGACCACATGAACATCTGGGTGTTATATTTTATTCACAAACAAAACAAATAGCACCCTTCACTAAACGTCTAGTATTTCTATTGTCTGTGAGCAAAAGGAAGAAGAAAGTAACATTTGGAACAACAAGCATCCAAATAAATGTTTTATGAACAAATGATTATTTTGATTAGTATAAAAGCATTATTTCATCTTCAGTTAGTTTTTGTTATCTTTATTTTATTCTACGTTTACACTCTCATAGGATCGTTTGACCTTGCTTGTATTGCATCTTCATCAGATCTGTTTCGATTTTAAGTTTTTTAATTTGTGTTCAGTTTTAAAAGTAAAACGTAAACCTTTAAGACATACATCTGCGTTGTAATAAGTCAATTGTTTTCTTGTCTGTACTACTACCAAATTAACTTCCTGAAATATTCCAGTTATTAATCTACTGTTGTTTTCCCCCTGCACCACATTAAGCTCATAACAGAAAGACTGAATAAACATGCCTTTTAAACTGGGATTTTATAGTTTCAAGTTATTTTCAGTTCAGAACCTTCAGTATTGTCTGTCAGAGAAGTCATTTAAACTTTGATTTAAGTTGGAAAGCTTCATAGCTATTATAATATAACATAATTATTCCATCACTTTCTAAAATGGCCAAGACAAACATTATTATACGTCCTGGGGTCAGACCAGCAAGTCACATGACAGTCAGCAGAGCCATGTGGAAATTGTAGTTTTCTGTGGAACATTGATTTCTTACAGACTAAGTTCTTTAAGTAGAGATAATCCCCTTATGTGGATCAAACTGTTAGCTGAGATTAAAAAGTCTACTAAAAACCACAAAAGTGGACACAAAAAGTGTAGCAGACGCAATACTTACTTGACCTGTCTGTAGTGTCATCGTATTCAACCAGGAAAGAGTAACCGTTATTCCAAATTTGTTGGCAAGTTTTTGGGTCGTACTTTGTGACCAAAGGCTTTAAATCACAATCAAAGACGCTTTTCCGCATAACAATATCAATGGGAGATTGCCGGTCGCCTCCTGGTATTGCAAGTGGTTCCTGCCACATGGGATGCACTAGAAAAAAGAAAAACAACACATTAATACTATATAAAAAAAAAACAAAGAAAGGTTCTTGCTGACACCTACGTTTTATGTTGTACTTAGCTGCTTCACCAATGTGCACACAGTCCATTATGATTCCTCAAGAAAGATACACAAAGCGACTATAAGACACAAAAGTCCTTCTCTGTCCAGCGTTGAGGAAATAAATGAAAAGAGTAGTTGCTGAGTAAGTAATAGCACTTCCTTCTAGTTGTCTTACTCTTTTATCCATAAAGGAAATTGCAAAAAACAAAAGCAGCGGGTTGGCTCTAGAGAAAATGACACGTGGAATGTCCTGGCACACCCCCAGCACTGCTCCACAGCAGGACCATCTGACCAGGACCTCGAGCCGGGTCAGCGTGTGTCAACAGACATGACTTCTACTTACCCAGACAGTCCACACGCTTTCTCCAACTCTGCGTTTTATATGTAAGGTTATCTGTAAAACACTGCTTCAATGTCCGTGCCAGAGAAAACCCTTAAATGAGCTACAAAAGTTGTTCTCTCCAATGTTTTCCTCTCTGTTGATCCAGGACGCGGCTTAAGTTTTTCTGCTGCAAGCCGAGCTGAACAGGTTTGACTAGGAGCTGATCTGATTTCACGGACTCCTCCAGAGGGAGCTGATCCCTAACCCTCACTGAACAGGCGTACAGTTAGGGCATCCACCAAGGGAAGACTATAAATGGAACTAAATGTTGAAGAATTAACCACTAATTTTATTTTATTTTATTTTTTTAAACATAGTTACTTGACACTATTATATTTCAGGACACAGGACTAAAAAACATAAGCAAATAAATATAAAAAATAAAACATTTAAAACATTATTATTTAGCATTCTAATAAGGCTGAGACTCATGTCATAATATTTGGTAATAATGGGTCATCAAAGATACCAAATTGTTGTTCTCCACCAAGAAAACCTGTCAGTAAATAGTAAATAAATGTGTCTGTGCTGTAAAATTAAAAACTCAGTTTTCTGTTTTAGTAAAATAAAAATCATCATGGTGTGGGAAAAATAAATAAATAAAATAAAGCAGTAAAAGTTATATATGACCGAGATCTAGTCACATGACACAAGACCTGAGACCACACCCCCTGAGCAGAGAATGAAAAAGACAATGTTTAGAGGTCGACTAAAGACAGATGACTTGTGATGATGCAGAAGGCCGAGGAGATGTTTGCAGATTAAAGTGCACAGTATGAACATTATGGTCATAAAGCATTTATGGCTGCTTTTTTTGCTACGTCAGGGAAGACGGAGGAAAGAATTAAAAAGATTTTTAAAAAAGACTCTACTGGGACAATAAACCTTAAAAATAAAAGGCAAACTGTTTCACATTTTTGTTTTTCAGTCAGTAACAGGATTCCAGCAGCACTGTGTGAAAAATGTAATATTTTGATATACGTGTTACACATTTCTGTTTCTGTATTTGAAATGGTCACGTCTCATTTTCCCACAGTAACAAATAACATACCTCCTTGAGCAACCTTCTTTAGTTTTCAACCGGCTAACCAATTAGTGCCAAACATTTAACAAGTGATATTATAAATGATTATTATGTGAAAGTGTGTGAAAGAATAATCCTTCAATAGGTCCCTTATAAGCTTTTTTTTAAGCTCTCACACACACACACACACACACACACACACACACACACACACACACACACACACACACACACACACACACACACACACACACACACACACACACACACACACACACACACACTTCTGATTTGTTTGTTTAATCACTCTTCAAACCTCCATAACTAGTAGTAATATCACCTCGTCCTCAAAGCTGAAGAACAAAAATGTTATTCTTCTTGCATTGCTTTAATGTTTGTTCACGTGACAGGGCCTATGTAACCGAGTATGGTGGTGGGACAGTTGTTGTCATAGGTTTGTGTGACTATCATATGTCAAACACACAAAGAGAAGAAAGGTTTTGTTTTAAGTGCTATCGACAAAGGCATACATGTGATAGACAGAGCCTTTATGTTTTGGTTGTATTGTTTGGTTCTGCCTGAAGAAAGATACAGCCAGTTGAGCAGCTTGGAGTACGCAGAACAGTCAGTGAACTTTTACATATCCATATGACGAGCATGCCTACTGCGCAGTTTTTAACCAGACGGGTCAAAATCTGTGAAGAAACTAAACAAACATTACACAGTAATATGGATTTACATTGTAGATCCAATTTAGGCCAAAGGGCACCATATGGGCCATGACCTATATAGGCCATCCGATGGAGGGGTTGCAGTGAATGCCTGGAGCCTGAGAACAGTCTCCTCCTCAGCACTGTGTACTTCAGAGTGCAGTGTGAGAGAGCGCCCAGTCCAAATCCACTCCAAGCTTTCCCCTGCTCTTCTCGCATGCTTTCAGATGACAACAAAAGTAACTATGGCGTGTGCCCCCCCCCAAAAAAAACAGGTTTTAGGTTTTCAGTGACACCCTAAACCACAAGTGCAGACATGCTGACATTGTGATAAATAATGCAGCAGTTTCAAATGTCAGAATGTCAGCTTTGAGATATTTAACACACGGTGCACAAAAATACAAAAATAACACGCTTCTACTTACTTTGTGACAGGACGAACTTGCTCGAACAGGCCGTGAGGTTGCATCTCCGGACAGGGGTGATCCGGGGGAACTTGGCGGTGCGGACGAGCTGACACTGGAGCTGGAAAGCCAGCGGTCTCATTACCGACGACAAAGTCACCATACCGACCATCCAGCGAGACGGGTGTGTTCAAAGAGCTGCTTCTCTGTCCTTCGCGACTGAAATGTACTCCAGGCTGAGGGATGTCTGACTCAACTAGTAAAAGTTAGCTTATTAGCCTGTGCGCAAAAACCTACCGCTTGAATGCTCTGTCGGCCTTCCTCCTTTTTTGCCTAGAGGCGGAGAAAGGCCACACTGAACACACATTCACGATGTGACTCCATGTGCTTTCTACTGTGTACCGTTTCTTTAACCACCGTGTCCTTGTCGTCTCCGAGTGTTGATAAATGATAAGATAATCCCTCTGTTTATAAACTGATTGCTGCTCGACAGTACAGAGGAAGGAAAAGGGGCTAGTGTGTAGACCAATCAGCGTGCTCCGCTGAGGGGCGTCGTGATGATGACGACAGACTGGGAACATATTGTACGAGGGTAGGCCTACTCCTGTTTCGACATCTCATTTTTAATTAATCTTAATATGGACAATCAGAAGTTTTATTTTAAGAAAAAATATATTGTCACCATCTTTGTCACATGCTGCTGGATCATGTTAACCCATTTTAAATTAACATATTTGAATATAATGCAAAATACAAGTGCTGATGATGAAAAGGCTTAATTGAACACTAATACAAATACAAGAAAATATCCTCTAGTAAAAGGTTTATTCTTTCTAACAATTTGTCCAAAGGAATGGAGGTTTTATACAAGTCAGGTCACAATCATTACAGTCAAAGAGGCTATACTGGAGCTTAATTTACTTTGTCTTTTCAGGTTTTGAGAAATCTTTTACAGAAAAAAAAAATAAAATAAAATCACTAAAAATAACCATTACAGAACAATTTAGTTTCACAGGAAACCTTGTTTGTGCCACTGTTCAGCTTAAAAAGACTTCAGTTAAATGAAAGCTGATCGCCTCACTACATCTGTGACAGAAAGCAAGATTATATGACAGTTTTATAAAAGAGGTAGCATCTTATCTCCCACTGCACTATTTGCACTAACATTTCAGTGCCTGCTTACTGTGTTCTGCTCACTCAATAATGGCGATAAGCATCAAGAAAAGACAGTACAGAGTACCATAAGGTGATAGCCCTGAAAGGGTTAACTTCACCCTCACAAAGACACATGATTACAACCAAGCAAAGATTTTTTCTTGTTTTTAAAAAAAGTGTATTCATTCTTGTGTAACCTAACAAATGCATAAACACCCTGATTTGTGTAGCATGAGAAAAACAATAGGTTTATAAAAAAATACAAAAACACTGTAACCATCAAGAGAAGCATTTTATAGGGATTTAAATGAATAAAAATAACAGTATACATTAGCAAAACCTTAGAATCTATTTACAGCATCATATGGTGAAGGCAGAAGGACTATGAAAGCACAAATAAGTCTGGTAGGAACTGAATGTGACAAATGATAAACCATTTTAGTAAATCGTTCTTCATAAAAGAGGTGACAGGGCTACAGTCTGTATTGAATCACAAAGTTCTCAGTCAAAATGATGATGGTGACAGAGCTAGTCCAGAGCAATAATATCGTTGTCGTCCTCTGGAGCAGCCGTTTGGTCTTTCCGTAGTCGTTTGGCTGAGCTTTCACCAGTTTCTGCGTCTGAGTGCTTCCTCTTAAAGCTGCTGGGAGTTTCTGCTGAGCTAGATGGTGCTCCTTCATCATCAGAGTCTACGATCATAATGTCGTCATCATCTGCTGGAGCTAAAAGCACAGTGGAAAACCGGTTCAGAAACATTACATTTTTCCTTTATTCTTTGCCTATATTCAAGCATTTTGCTCTATGGACCATATCTGGAGTATCATTACAAAGACATGAGTGCCATGGCAAATGACACCTTCGAAATATAAATTGAACATTTGTTTCATTCATTCATCCATCCATCATCAACTTAGTCCAGTTAGGTGATTGAAGCCTATTGTAGCAGCTCTGGGCCCAAGGTGGGGTACACTCTGGACAATGGCCAGTTAGTTGCAGGACTAACACTTAAAGACAGACAACCATTTACTAGAACAACACACATTTCATTGATTGATAAATATTATGAACCTGTACTTTCACAGATTTTATGAACACCACACTGACCTTCAGAGGAGGTGGATGGCTGGGCAGTGTCCTTGTTTCCATTGGTTATGTTGTTTCCTTCTTCTTGTTTATTCTGAGGTGATGGGGCTTTATCAGGAGCCTCGCCGACAACTTCAAACTCCACATCCTTCTCTAGCTCCTCACTGCCAACAAAGACAAAGATTTATAAAAGGTCTGAAATCAGGAAAGCCATATTATTAAAAAGGTTTACTTCTATGTATGCATTTCATGTTTTAAAACGAAAACAGAAATTCATAGACATACGTGTGCAGAACATTGACAAGGAGTGTGTAGTCTTGAAGAAAGTCATCAACTTGGAGACGGCTGCCATTACGAATCCCAAAGTCAGCCAAGAATTTGTTGTTGTTTGCTGAAGCGGCAAAATGGAAAACAAAGCAAAATTGTTTAAGCCAAATAAGAAAGTTACCGACAAAACTATAATTCAAAATAAAAATAAAAAGGCACATTTACTTCCTGCCTCTATAACTTTCAACTGTTCAGTAGCCTATGCAAGCTACCACACAGTACAAAACACAAACACCTGGAAAATCTCTATGGTATGGTTTATATGCCCCTATCTTACCTTCAGTCTCTCCTTCCTCTGAGGAGATGAGAATAGTCCCTTTTCCATCTTCTATCTGAACATCTGGAGCCACCATCCCGAACCGATCCTTCAGGATCTAAAATATAACTTAATTAAAAATCTAATTAGATGTATAAGGTGCTTAAAAAAAAGAGTGTTGCATTTACTTTGTCCTGCAGGGAAAGAACTATGGTTTGGTTGACATTGAGTTTGACTGTGACTTCAGGTTTGCTAGCACAGACGTAGCAGTTGGCGCTGGGTGGGTCGAGTATACAAGGCACCAGTAGCTTCTTTCTTAAATTGGGACACTTATTTAGGAAAATCTGGAAATGTAGAAAAGAAAAAGTTTAAATAAACAAAATTTATTCAAGTTGTACTACAAGTGGCAGAAGTCTGAGCCATTAGGGCAACTGACCGAACGACATGACTCAATCTCCCCAGACAAGATCTTGAGTCCCTCCAGAACAATGAGTCCAGCGATGACAGCATTGGTTGTAGCAATTGCAGGGATGATATTTCCTGCCATTGCTGGTTAAAAAAAAAAAAAAATATATATATATATAAAAATCTCACACACACACACACACACACACACACACACACACACACACACACACACACACACACACACACACACACACACACACACACACACACACACACACACACACACACACACACACACACACACACACACACACACACACACACACACACACACACACACACACACACACACACACTCTTACTTACACTTAACATCAAAACGACTCTTCATATTCATGCTAAAGATGTGCATACGTAGGTTGGCTGCAGAAGTAACAAAGTCCATTGCCGGTGGATCATCCTGACACAAAAATGTGTGAATGCAGATAGTTTATAAAACAACACAATAATCTTCCTTCCCATCATGAAATAGATTATCCTACATGTAACTATGCGCTACCTTGTCCCAAACAAGCTCCGCTCCCTCTCCTTTTTCTTGAAGCTGCGAGCGAAGAGTTTCCACACTGTTTCTGAAAAGTTGGCAGTAGCCCCAAACACCGAGAACTTGCTGGTCCTTTAAGCCTGAACCAGTACATTCCTCCATAGGACACTCTGTTAAACAAGACCATACATGTACACAAGAAACCATTTACACACAATTACTGTGCAGTAAATACACTGAACAATTAAAAATGTAATCACAGTATGCCACACCTGTAAGAAACCGTTCAGCCAATTTTGTAGACATACCATTCTTTTCAAGTTGGTGCCAGTCCAAAGGTGTAGGAGGTTTCCTCTTCTTCCATAGCTTGTCCATGGTCAGCAAGTACATAATGTCATCTTTAAATAGCTAGGAACAGAACTTGTATGTCAGGGAATTATTTCAAATAACTCAAAATATAAACGGAGTAGTTTATGAAGGATCCTTTTAGTAAGCTGTGCAGACACTACACTTTCATCAGTTTCATCCATTTCAAAGACTTTAAATAGGTAATATGACTCCCTTCTCTGGTGATTTTTATTAGTGTCGTTACTGTTAGTCATTATAAATTCATTTTTAAGCTGCTCTGGGCACTAGAAGATAAAACAAAGAAACATCTTAATTTACATTCAATTTTGCAATTTGGTTATATTTGGCACAGTTCAATATTAAAAACTGGACTAATTTCTTTGAATTCAATTTATTTCCCAGTACTACTTAAGATTATGGAATTTTTTTTAAATAAAAAAAAATATATATAATAATAATAATAATAAAACTTTCTATAAAACTAGTCATACTAGTAAATGTCAACATTACACATTTATTTAATTAAAACCAATGTTCCATTGGAGTCATTTTCAAACCAAAGAGAATGTCTAAAAGTTCACAATCCCAGTGTTTTGTTATAAAGTACATTATGGTCTACACATTACATACAAACTGACTTAGAAGAACCACTATTTGGTTAACTCAACATACCTTGTTGAAAAGTTTGATAGGGTCGTATCCTGTGGAGCGTGCCCATTCTTTGGTGGATACACGTCTGATGTCTCCATCTTTTTCTGATGCTGTGGCGCGAGCTGCTGCCTCTTCTGGGTTCCCTGAAAACAAATCATACAAATATAACTTTTCAGTAATTCAGAGTACATGTTAATCAATCATGAGGACAAAGTAAAACACACAGTTTTTGTGATGTTGCAATTATACATGCACTACAATACTCCTTAAAAGCATTTTACAAACCCTAAAGAAGGTTTGCAACTGTGCCTCCTAAGCCCAAGTCGCATACAAGCAAGTGTCAAAGAATATGTAAGAAACATTATAATGCCATGTAGGCATATGTACTGACTGCTTTTAAAATCCAGAGAAAAAAACAAAACAAAAAACAGTTCTTACAGGCAGCTTCTGGGTCTGCTGTGTCTGGAGAAACTTCCTGATCAGCATCCTCTTCTCCAAACAGCTGACTGAGAGATGAAATCACACAGATGAAAGTAAACCGTGTGACAAAGTGTTTTAACTGCAGTTTCGGAAATTCATTGAGCCAGAGTCAACACTTACTTAAACAGATATTTGGCCCAGACAATACAGTGTATGGGCTCTGATGGCGTGTTTCTTATAGTGCAACCTGGAAATGTCTTCTGAGTTGGTTTAGGTTGACACTCATAGCACTCTGTCAATCCCTGATAAAAATAAACACATTTCTTACTGGCACTCAGTTATTCTTTCTTGTTATTATTAGTAGTATTGTTTGTAACATTACACGTACCTTCTTTATAACTGAGACTTGCCCAAGGTATCCAGCAGTGCCACTCTCTATCAGAGGGATATCAGCTGCCAAACACATTCTGTTCACATGGTTACGAGCCGCTGGCGGGGAAAATGACAGGAAGAATATATACATTTTAAAGTTGTCATTCCGCTACTCATCAAACACAATTGGTTCAACAAGATTCCAGCCTACCCCTGTTATCCAAAGCATTCATCACCAGCACAAACTTCCGAAAAAATTCCACATTGTAGTCAGGACTGTTGGAAAAAGATTAGCACAATCACCACAGGATACTACACGCTAATGAGGAGCTCTAGCTGTAGCTGGTTAAAAGTCCAATGATACAAGAAGATATTTACTTCATGATGCTGTCATGATAGGCGACGATATTAGCTGAGGGACAAAACTGCAAGGCGCTGTCTTTGGCCACCTGTTAAAAACGGGGAGATGTAGTAAGAGGCAAGATAGAAAAATGTGAAATATGTGCAACAAATTAACATACCTGAGCTTTAGACTTTCCAACATGCTTCTTTTGAAAGAGAAACTGCCGGTTCAGGTTGCTGACATCAATTGTGTCCAAGTCAATCTGGAGAGACCAGCAGTCATTACAAGAAAATTCACAAAAAGGTTTACAAAACAGCTGTCTGGTTAGTCTCCCAAAACCAAAAAAAAAAAAAAAGAAAATTCTATTGTGTGATTATTACATGCACATGTCAATGCAAAACAAAAAAAAAAAAATTAAAAAAAAAAAAATATATATAGCTAGTATATTACTACAGCATCAAATTTGAATGGGTCTTGCATGTCCTATGGTGCATGCACTGCAAAAAGCAAGCAAGTGGAAAAACATAAACAATACAAAAATAAACATCTGTCCATAAACCTACATCCACGGTCAACATGGAGGACAAATTCCTTATAATGCAATAAAAGTTTCAGTCATTTACAAAACAGACAAGAGTAAGAAAAGTATTTATCCATTCCAAAATTCATAATATTGTTTTTACACTCTTATATAAGCCTAAGCATTTGTTGTTTTATATTAACCTATATTTAAATTGGCCTAATCCAGTAGCCAATTTTCTTCTGAGGCAATGAGAGAGACTATTATAATGGTGGGTCGCCATAGTCTGGTAAATTAAAGAGAAACATTGCTACATTTAGAATAAAATTGTTATTTCCACAAAAATACAATGAGAAAGTTTAGTCATATCTATGTAAAACAAAGATTATAAATGACTGGTTACTCGTAGTACCCATGGTTGACAATTAAGTTAGCTTAGTTAAAAGCTAACGTTAACTCAGTAACTGGCAATGGCGCCAAAATCTTACTGCTACCTAGGTAAGGTTAGGTCACTATTTTAGTCATTTGAGACATATTCAATTAAACCGGGAAATAGTGTCTCACAAGAAACCACCAGCCTGTCGCGTCTTCGAGTCGCCCGCGCCACGTCAGGAATTAGTCCAAGCCCGCACGCCTCTGTACCACACAAAGACCCAAGCATGCTAACTACTGAGCTAACAGACGCACAACACTGCAAACCAGCACAATGCTACTTACCACTTCGATATTTTTGAAGCCGGTAAGGACAAGATTCTTCAGCAGCTCACAGCCGATCCCTCCTGCCCCCACAACCAGCACCTTGCAGGTTGAAAGGCAGTCAGCAAGCTCTTTTCGGAGGGAACCCACTAGTTGGACCATATTGACCGGCTACAGAGAGAGCGCCAGAGCCTGCAGAACACCGGGGCTAGCGGGTTAGCTCCTTCTTCTTCTGGCTTTTTTTTTCAGCGCCAAGGTGGCCGCCCATGGACCGCCCCGTTTCACGGTTGGACAATTCCTTCTTCGTGTTTAATATTTTTATGTTAATTATAACATATTTAGCGCCCTCTCCATGGCAGGAGGTAAAGATGTAGCCATAGCTTTTTACACAAATGTAGTGTTTGTCCCCTCAGTAATTTATTAATTATGAAACATTTGTACCATCAGGAATGTAATAGTAGCCTAGGTAATAGGGTAATATGTAAATAAATAAATTAAGAAATACATTATCTTATGACTCTATAATAAAATATTATGTTTTTTTTAAGCTGTGAGGCCTAGGGCAATAAAATGTAATAATACATTTATTATTGAATATAAGACGCCACTTAAGGTTATATTAAAAACGCACTAAATCTTAACCCTTGCAATTACAATACTGGACTTCATCATACATTAGCAGGAAAATAAGATTCTTTAATGGTAAAAGTGCATTCTAATGAATAATGTAGAGTAAATTTAATTGTACGGACCTGCTACACACCATGTAAACATGAACTCTGACACAATGTCCTGCAGTAACCACACACAAACCAGTTGAACTCTTGATGGAAATATAGGAAAAACACGTTTATCTACTGCTTCACATTTGTATGGTATTTAATATATTTTAGCATTGTTTTAGTTTTAGTCAGTTCCAACAAAAGGCTAATCGTTTTTAAGGCCTTCATTTTCAGGAACTGGAGTTTGACATCATTGTTCAGCGTGTTTCACCTTTTTTTTCTTAAAGAGAAATGCTGTCAAGCTCGTGATCAAACATTTACATGACGTTGAGTAGACAGTGTAGGCCTAAATAAATATTCTCGGTGGCGTGTGATTGAGAGAATCAATAGGGCATTGGCTTACCCCAAAGTACACGTTTCGCGATGTTTTACATTAGCCAATGGGCTGTTGACCGTTTGATTAATCCTCACTTTAATGTCACAGGGGGCTTTTTGAATAATATTACTTTTTTTTTTTTGCGTTTTAGATAAAGGTTCCGGTAAGTATCCAGCCCGCCCCTCCCTCCGCCTCCAACCGCACACAGGCCAAGAGAGCAGGACGTCGACGCAGCTGTGTGAACCAAACATGGCCTCTCTGGGGCACATCTGCTCTGTGCTGCTGTTGGTGTTTCTTGGGCTTCACCACTCCTCATGCTTCTGGATCGTAAACGTTGTATTCCCTCCAAACGCCAAGCCAAGTATACCAAACAACAGCACTCCGCCACTCATTATTGGTAAGTGATGCTATCCGTTACATTACTACGCATGGGTCTTAAACCAGGGGTCCACTTTTGGATGTGAATCTAAATGTGAGTTTAAGAAAGGCTAGGGACTTCAAATAATGGAAAATGATGCATGTTATATAAATGTCAATGAAATTATGTAAAAATTATATTGGATTTTTATTCAAATCAACTGTTTTACTTATTTTCTATCTTTACCCAATTTTAGTTTGTGTATAGTAGAAAGATAATGGGAATAAAACACTAAGCATGCCCTTATTTGTAATTTTTTATTTTTTTTACATATATTTTTTTTTGCTAATTTGTTATTATTGCAATCTAAATTTTCTGTATAAACTGTACATAAGCAGAATTGAAAATAAAGTAGATTTTGACTCTGACCTGACTTTGACAGTAAACTGACTCCAGCTACTATGGGTTACTGTACCCAAAAAGCCTTAGATATGACCTAGATAAATAAGACACAAAGGGCACACTCTGATTAGGTGGTCCTCAAACTGTAACTGTAGGTCATGGCCTCCAACTCAAGATTGTATTACTCCAATATATAATCATTATATCATTGCAAAGTATATTGTTATATGTTTGTTTAGTCTTTCAGAGTTTGTGTTGGATGAACAGTCTTATTGTAACAATGGATTTGCGCAAAGTTTGAAAGTAAATGTGTAATTTTTACCATTCAGAGTCAGATCATGCATCATTGTTTCAATCAAAAAGTTAGACATTCCAGAAATACATGCTACGTGTGAAGAATTCTACATATGCAAATAATTTTTAACTTTTGAGTATTTAGAAAGGGACATTTGTACTGCCTGAATTGTGTTATTAAAAATCTTAAAGGGCAGTTACTTGTCAAGTTTTTGGAATTCTAATGCTTTGAAATAAAATGATTGTATGTATTCATGTTTTTTGTGCATCCAGTGCCAGGTAACTTGGGTAACCGTTTAGAGGCGAAGATTGATAAACCTACTCTGGTCCACTGGCTGTGCTACAAAAAAACAAATCACTGGTTTCCCCTGTGGATTGACCTCAACATGTTTATGCCTGTTGGTGTTGACTGCTGGATTGATAATATTAGGTAACACTGTGCTGTCTTAATTTGAAAAGCTGTGATCTATAGTAACCTTTTTGAAGCATATTTGTAAACCTATATAACTGTAAACTTTTTTAAATTCTTCTTTCTGTCATTCTCACCAACAATATTTTAGATAATATTATTTACTTGTAAATAATGTCTAAACATCAATAATGTTTTTGTTAATGTGTGTCCTACAGGCTTGTTTACAATAGGACAACTCGTCGGTCATCCAACTCTCCGGGGGTGCAGGTGCGAGTGCCAGGATTTGGCCAGACCTATCCCATTGAGTTCCTTGACAATAATAGACTGGCTGGTGAGAAAGCAATGTTTTATTTTGAATGTAGGGGTGACACTTGTGGACTCAATGGACCTTTATGTCAAATAAAACACCTACAACGTTGGCTGTTACTTAGATTTTGGTATACTTCCATTAAACTACGTGTACAATTTGTAGTCCACTCCCACATGCTGAGCTTGTTATCATTTTTTATAGGTTACTTTCACACAATGGTGCAACATTTGGTCACCGTGGGCTACACGCGGAATGAGACAATCCGAGGTGCTCCATATGACTGGAGATTAGCTCCTAGTAAGTAACGGCAAGAGTTATGCTGCTGTTTGCAACTACAAAACATCTTCAAACAAACGAACAAGAACTGAACTAATGTCAAACATAAATACATTATTATTATTATTATTATTATTATTATTATTAAATATATGTTCAAATAAACATCACTGTATTCAGCGGGAGTTTTCAGTCAGGACACAGGTGTTTAATTACCAAACCTTTGCAACAAACCTTTAATACATTTTCTGGTATCCTGTCCCAGTCTTCAGTCAAGATATTGGTAATGACAAAAACCTACCTCTTTATAGCTGCTATAGTGAAAATATCAATCTTAATCATATAGCCACAAAGCTCCATGTAATTGGTCTTAAAATTTATCTTCTTTCTTTTGTGGCAGATGAGAATACAGAGTACTTTGAAATGCTTCGGGAACTGGTGGAGGAGATGTATGAGCAATACCAGAAGCCTGTTTTTCTGCTAGGCCATAGTATGGGGTGCCATTATGTGCTCTACTTTCTCAACCATCAGACTCAGGCCTGGAAGGACCACTACATCAAGGGCTTTATTTCACTGGGGGCTCCATGGGGGGGCGCTGTTAAAGCACTTCGAGTCATGGCATCAGGTAACAGTTATGCATAATTTCTGTTTATGAATCCAAATTATGTATCTACTTTAATACAAATGTGAATCAACATATTATATTTTATATTGCAGGTGAAAATGATGGAATCCCAATGATTTCTAACATTAAGATCCGTGAGGAGCAAAGAATGACAACAACTAATCCCTGGATGCTGCCATTTGAAGGTTTCTGGCCAAAAGACCATGTCTATATTTCCACTCCAACCTATAACTACACCAACCAGGACTATGAGCGCTTCTTCAAAGACATCAGTTTTGAGGATGGCTGGTATGATAAAAATAATGTGCAAAATTGTGGAGTGCAATGGTTCACTGTTAGAGCAGTTGCCTTATAACTTGATGGTTGGCAGTTTGAATCCCGCTCTTCCCAGTTCATACTGTTGTTGTGTCCTTGGGCAAGAGACTTAACCCACCTTGCCTCCAGACCCACTGCACTGGTGTATAAATGTGTAGGAATGTTTGGTGGTAGTCGGAGAGGCTGTAGGCGCAAAATGGTTGAATTAATAATGTATGGCCTGTAAGTCTCTTGGTCCCATGGGAGAAAAGCACAGTATAAATATAATCCATTATGATTAATTATTTTTGTACAAAGTTACTTTTGATTGTTGAAGAAAAATAACCACGCTAACCTGTGTAAGTAACTTATTACATGTAGTAAAATGTAACTGAGGTGACTGTATTTCAATCTAGATGTACACTTATGCTTACATGTACAAAAAAAAGGTATGGTAAATGTAACTAGTTGTAAGCCTCAGTTCCAATGTTTACTCTAAATGCTCCTTCTTCTTCTAGGCACATGTGGGTAGACACCAAAAACCTGACTGGTGATCTTCAGCCTCCTGGTGTTGAGGTATGGTGCATGTATGGTGTTGGACTGCCTACTCCAGTCACATACATTTACGATGATGGCTTCCCTAACGTGGATCCAGTGGACTATGTGTATGCCGACGGGGATGACACAGTGGACAGCTTTAGCATGGGCCTCTGCAAACGCTGGGTGGGCCAGCAGGACAATCCTGTCCATGTGACAGAGTTCAGAGGGCTCACGCACTTGGATATAGTTTTTCATGAAAAGGTCCTTAATTTAATCCAGTACATACTTGAAGGCAAATCAGAAACACCCAGTGAGATTGATGTTAGGGTTTAAAAAGGAAATAATCCTGCTAGGTTTTTATCACAGTTAGTATTACGTCTTTTAAGATTTTTCTATGACTTTATTGCAATATTTTGTTATTTCTGAGACGCATTGCCCAGTATTATTTTTTTCTAATTTAAATCTGTAGGTAATGTAATATTGATAGTAGTAGTAATATTCTTCCTCAATATATTACATTGATTCATTGTAATGTTGAGAAGAGATTACTTCTGAAAATATCAATGTACAATTAATAAGACAACACCAAACTCTCTCACACAATGTTATTAGTCATTGTATGCCTGAGAGTTTACCCAAGTCCAGTTCAACAAGGATGCTAAAGGTTCTGTTGCACCTGTATGTCAAATGTATGCAAGACATTTAAATTCATGTAAAGAATAAATGTTATAAGAGTGTAGTTTTATAACAGATGAAGGACAAGCAGGGGTACAACTTTATTTAAGAATTTACTACAAAACCTAGGTCTACCTAGCACCACATCATACACAGTAGCTGCACCCTTTTTGTTTCTTATAGCACCATAGCTGTGTTTACATTTTTAAGACACTAAACAGTTTTGTGTTTTTGTCTACATAGACATAAAGATGCTGTTTTGTACTGGTTTATGGCACAACAAAATTAAAAGATTTTTCATTGACTGACTTATCTTGTCTGAGTGTTCGTCTGTATCGGAAATCGATGTCTTATGACTTGTTTTTTTAAGCCTGTTTGATTCTTGATTGCGCTGTACCTCGTGACCTCATATTTTCCTCGCTGATAATAACCAACCCTCGTACGCTTTGGGGACATTTCAGAGCGCTTTAGCAGTTCGCCACAGGTTCTTGTCAACACAGCGCACATAGGACTGCTATGACAGACAGGCTATGATACACCGGAGCCATGGCGGCTTGGCACAGGGTAAACGTCTCTTCTTTGCTGCTCCGAGTCGGTTTGTTGTTGCTGCTGTCCGCTCGGAGCACGGGAAAACCGCTGGAGAAATTCAACAAGAAAAACAGTACTCCCGATCAGCCTCCAAAACCTCCTGTGGTACTCAGTGAGTGTTATGTTTTCTTTTTTTTTTAAACTTTGCTGTTGTGGCTAAATACCAGCGTCACATTTTACAGGCATTTGATATTTATCTTAGACTAAAATACATGTTTTCGCAAGGATTGCTTACTGCGGTGTTTGGAGTGCTTGTCTCATCTTTTTAACTAGAGCAGTGTAAAACTGTGGCGTAAAAGAGGGTCTGTTTACTGTCCAAGCCAGTCATATGACTGAGCTACAGCACAACATGACTCTTCTGAACTGATGCCAACGTTCTTAAAGCGAACTAAAATTAAACGCAACGCATGAGCTGAACTCAAAGATCTAAGACTTCCTAAAAAAACAAAATGCCTATTTCTCTTAAATATTGTTCACAAATCTTTGTTCCTCATTTGCCGTGATATTGTGGCCAGCCTAAGGCACGCCTGTGCCATGAACATGCTCTCTAATCGGCGTCTTGATGTGCCACACCTGGGAGGTGGATGGATTCTCTCAGCAAAAGAGAAAACAAAAGTGTTGCGTCTTTGTTCAGTGTATGGAGTTGCCCAGGCTTTAAGACCAGCCAATTATTATTTATTATTTAAATGATCTTGTTCACTTTGTGTCTATTAATTAAATAAAGTCTGTTAACCAGATTTGTTATACAGATTTTCTGAATAATTATCTGCAGAGCCACTGACAGAAATGATGGACAAACCTCTGGCCAGAGGCCCCCCCTATATATTTGTCCATATTACTAAAACATAAGGCTTAGTTTTTTGGCACAATGGTGGTAAGAAAGGCATTAATTCTAATGGGTTCAAATGCTACATGGTTTTAAATATTGATAAATCAAATATGTATAATTTTAGAAGAGTGTTAGAACCAGACGTATAATGGGGAACAAAGTATGTTTTTTATCTTAATAGTATTATTAAAACAAAACCCGTTGTTGCTTTCCTGCTATCTTCCAGTACCTGGGGATCTAGGGAACCAGCTGGAGGCCAAGTTGGACAAACCCAGTGTGGTCCATTACATCTGCTACAAGAAGACTGACTCCTTCTTTACTTTATGGCTCAACCTGGAGCAGCTGGTCCCTGTTGCCATTGATTGTTGGATCGACAACATAAGGTACTGTACATACTAGGTTCATATGCCGCAAAAAAATATATGGAAAAGGATCAAATTTGACTTTGTCCAGTGACGGTTTTTGACCATTGCCATTTCCTTAAAATAATTTTATTAATATTGGAAATTGCCATTTTATTAAAAGAAATGAAATGCATTTGGTGATCCGAGTAACTTCTAGAGACCTAGATGATAGCTAAAGGTTTGATAAACTAAACCTTTTGACCCTATGTCCTCGCTCCCCCTCTTTGTCAACAAGGTATGAGTTAAACAGAGGGCAAAGTAGTCCTCCATTACATCTATAATAACCAACTAAATACTTGAGCATCTTTCATATATTATGTCTGAATAAACTTTGTAATTTTAAGGTGTTGGTTCAAATGGGTGTTTTATATTGGTATACTTTTTTTCTGCCCAGAGTTTTATTTCCTCATATTGGTTTGGGAATTGTGCTGAAAATGGGAAGTGTGTCTTATGGTTTGTAGCCAGCCTAAGGCACACCTGTGTAGTATGATCACTGATGCAAAAGTACTGATAACATTCTGCTTTAATTACCTAATGTCACACTTTCTTTATGTACAGGCTGATCTACAACAAGACCACACATACCACGTCATCCCCTCCTGGAGTTGACATTCGTGTCCCTGGGTTTGGACATACGGACTCTGTAGAATATCTGGACCCTAGCAAACGCAGCGTGGGTGAGTAAGACCTGCATCTAAGATTGTGTTGTGGTCAAAAATATTTTTTTTGACATTACACTTTTTTTTTTTTTTTCCTAGGCATGTATTTCTTTAATATTGTGCAGCAGCTTGTAGAGTTGGGTTACACCAGAGATGTTGATATCAGAGGAGCACCTTATGATTGGAGGAGAGCCCCGAGTACGTAAAATGTTTTAGTTTTAATTGTGCTTTTTGCACTATTAGTAAGTTCAGGTGCATTAGTTCCATTAATTGGTATTTTGGTCATTTTAATAGTGCTTTTAATTGAACATTTTATTTCAAGTACAATAGACATATGCCCGTATTGCTTTTAACAAGGCAGTCATGTTAGTAAACCTGATTTACAATCTTTTAGAGTGCTTGAGCACACACTGTGGGCTAAAATATGTAGAATATACATCACTGGCTATGCCAGCTAGATAAAAAACAAAAAAATGAAAGTAAATGTGAACAAGTAACTGGGAGTAGAGAAATGAGAAATGGAAATAAACACCCAACTAGATTATGGTTGGTCCATGACCACTTGGGAAATTCCATGCATGGATTCAATACCAACTGTCTGGATGTCTCTTATTACTTCCCTCTTTTTTGTAGATGAGAATAAAGAGTATTTCCTAGAACTTCAGAAAATGATTGAAAATATGACGAAGGAGGCAGGTGAGCGTGTGGTTCTGATTGCTCACAGTATGGGCAACATGTACACCTTGTACTTCCTCAACCAGCAGCCTCAGGCCTGGAAAGACAAGTACATCAAGGCCTTCATTTCTCTGGGAGCTCCCTGGGCCGGAGTAGCAAAGACCCTCCGTGTGGTCACTTCTGGTAAGATACAATACTGTAAAAAAAATAAATAAAAAAAATACAGTACAGTGGCAGTGACAACCAAAAAAAATTCTCTAATCTAACAAAGAAAACAGAAGAATATCCAAATGGCATTCATATGGTCCTGCGTCACACAGACTATTTGTAACTAAACGTGTAGATATTTAATAATCAAAATGTTTTGTGATGTTTAAGATTGTTTTAAATTGTGTTTAAGACTGTAGAAAACGTTTGAGTAAAAACATCTGGACTTCGTTTTCAAGGTGAAGACGTTTCGTCTCTATTCCAAGAGACTTTGTCAATTCTGAGTTCAACTGATAAGTGAGCTGAGCTTATATGTCTAAAGGGAGGAGTTTCCCCTGAAACCAAACCTGATGGACCAGGTTGTTCTGTTGTTGGTCATGAAAGGGAGGTGTGACTCCATATGAAAGTCGTTAAGGCTAAGAAGAGTCGTTGGTGACATTGCTCCATTCAGGCGCAAGGTGGTAAGTGTCACTGAGCCATACATACGCAGAGTCGTTAATGATCCTGCTCCATTCAGGTGCAGTGTTGTTTGTGTCATAGTTCTAATCAGGTGTTATGTTGGTTGTTCTAAGGTGAGGCTCTTTTGTTTTAGGTTTAAGAACACTGTTGTAAATACTGGGCAATATGAATCTGAGGCCACCTCCTCTGTTCAACGAAGGCTTTTCCATTTTCACAAAGATGGCTTCCTTCAGTGTTCTTAAACCTAAAACAAAAGAGCCTCACCTTAGAACAACCAACATAACACCTGATTAGAACTATGACACAAACGACACTGCACCTGAATGGAGCAGGATCATTAACAACTCTGCATATGTATGGCTCAGTGACACTTACCACCTTGCGCCTGTATGGAGCAATGTCACCAACGACTCTTCTTAGCCTTAACGACTTTCATATGGAGTCACACCTCCCTTTCATGACCAACAACAGAACAACCTGGCCCATCAGGTTTGGTTTCAGGGGAAACTCCTCCCTTTAGAGATATAAGCTCAGCTTGCTTATCAGTTGAACTCAGAATTGACAAAGTCTCTTGGAATAGAGACGAAACGTCTTCACCTTGAAAACAAAGTCCAGATGTTTTTACTCAAACCTTTTCTTCAAGATCCCCTGGATGACTGAGAACCTCCACAGACATGTTTAAGACTGTACTGCAAATGTATTACTTTGTTAAACATTTCTACTAGATTACTTCAGCGTTGCTCCAATAACATTTCACAAAGGAGAATTTCATCATTTCGTCCTGTGTTGTAAAATATTTGCTCACTCACAATGTAACAATGAAGGGCTCCACGTAATTTTAAAAGTTGACCAAAAGATGTGGTGGTCTGTAAAACTGCTCTTCCTGGTTCTGGCTGTTTGTCTTGTTTTTATTAGTGATTTTTATTTGTTTATAGGTGATAACAACGGCATCCCAGTTATAAGTTCCTTGAAGATTCGCGCCCAGCAGCGCTCTGCTGTGACCACCTCCTGGCTTCTCCCATATTCTCATAGCTGGCCTAAAGATAAGGTCTGTGTATGGTTAACTTTTGTTAGTTTTTCTGTCATTTTCTGCCCTTTTTAAAAGTAAAGGGCATATTAAGTAAGAACACGCAGATTTTGAGCATACATCTTATAAGCGTCACACAGTAAAACATATAAAGGCATCGTACCCAGTGAATTTATGCTGTACCTACCAAAACAGTAATCCAACTCTGCCAAATATAACTGCTCCAGAGAACCTTTTCCACAGTACCATCTGGAAGGGCTCCTGTTGAAAGCGTTTGCAAAAGGTACTCAAGGTAAATCAATTCCTTGTCGGTGATAAAATTTATCAACCGCAGTTTATCCAGTCACAGCAGGGTCATGTTGTTTACATTTTAACGTTAAAACGATCAGTGTCTTCAAACCTAAAACACGCTCAGACCTGTTAATACTGCCACAGCATTGGACACACCTAGCCAGTAATGCCAGGGTTATAACCATGAATATGTTGCTTGGAGCAGGACAATATGTATTTTTAGAATTCATCTGCAGCGGAGGGTTACCAAAATGGCATGACAAACAAGAATCCTTATATAAAATAATAATTTGACTCAAGTTGAAGTTTATTTAATACAGTCAAGGAAACACTCAAGTTTGGCACCTAGACCAATATCTGCTAATTTTATTTGCTTAACATTAGGTGTTGATCCAGACGCCAAACTTCAACTACACGGTTATGGACTACCAGAGCTTATACAAGGACCTTGACTTTGAAGACGGCTGGTTGATGCGACAGGACACAGAATCGCTTGTATATGACCTAACTCCTCCTGGTGTGGATGTTCACTGCTTATACGGCACAGGCATCAAGACTCCTGACGGTTTTCAGTATTCAGACAAGTTTCCTGATGTGGAGCCTAATGTTTTGTTTGGGGACGGAGATGGAACTGTGAACTTGCTTAGTGCTCTGAGGTGTAAGCAATGGGCGGGCGAACAGAACCAGAATGTCACATTAAAAGAACTTCCTAGTACTGAACATGTGGCCATGTTAGCCAATTTTACTACTGTGACTTATATTAAGAAAGTGTTGTTCTCCCCATGATACCTTATTTCTGTGAACTTTTACTTTTTTTTTTTTTTTCTTTTTTTTATTAAATCTGTGTTTTAAATAAATTTTAACTCTACTTCAAATTAAAGTCAGATGGTTTACTGCTGAGCTATCCTAAATAATGTAAAATTTTAATGGTCTTAAAGAATTTCAGAAATCCACATAATAAAGAATTTGTATTTAATCTTATTTTCCAAGACTTCCGATATGCATTGACTCCAATGTTGTATGGCTATTGATCAAGCTTGTAATATTTGTATTTTTATCAGTGCCACAGAACATTACAGCAGAACCTACCCTACTCCTAATGAATCAAAATGATAAATCATTAAATTTCAAACTCAATTTATTTTTTTCTATTTGTTACATTTGTGATTGTACAGTGCCAACGAGGCCGTATTGAGCTACAACACAGTAATTATATATGTTTATCATTTGTTTGCCTTTGGTATTCTGCCTTCTGCTCAGTAAATTTTAAAATGTTAGTCATCCACTTGATTGTTGTTTATTGGTTTGAAACACAATAATGCCATAAGATAAAATTTACGCTTGTTGGTTGAGAACCAGAAGGTGAGGTTTTTAATCTCACATTTAGTTTCCTGTTGCTATTCACATTTGTCACTACTGGTTTTGTAAAAGCCACACAGTTCTGCAAAAATTGAGGAAGGAATAACTAATCTGTAAAATATACAGTCAAACCCATCAAAGACTTTTTGGAAAAAAAAAAAAAATTATGACTGAAGGGCAAACCGAAACGTTTTGTTTCCAGTCTGGCAGTGCAGCTCCACACAGTCCATACTCAGACTGAAAGGACCCCCCTCATGGTCATCAAGTATGCTCTAGAATGGGTAAAATAATCAGATATAATACATTATACTCCCAGGCTAAATATATGTACAATAATCTCAATACCTGGAGTTCCTCAAGACAACCATTCATCTGTGCTGTCACGTCTCCAATACACCAGGCCAGACTTACATGGAAAGAAGGATTCTTAAAACACATAAATGAGGAAAATGCAATTGGATTTTGAAGGATCTGTCAAGTTTTGCTCTTATAAGTAAAATAATGTCTAACCTTATAGAATGTTTCCAGTTGAAAATCTGTCATAGTTCTGTCCACTACTTTGACAAGGTCCTGTAGTTGAGTATGCCCTGCTGACACTTCTATGCCAAGAAATGTTCTGCGGAGAAGACAAAACAGTATTAATCCTTTGCAAAAGCATCATTTGCATTTGTTGAAAATTTTCTGACATTAGCTATATATGACATCATTAGCCTGGGTACAAGACTATCTCTCTTCTATTCTATACAGAGAATAGTAAGGAAGAGGGAAAGGCTGCTCCAGGCTGTGACATCACTGCCTGTAAGAGCATATCAAAAAGCAGGAAGTATAGTCGTTCCATACCTCGTCTTCTCTGAGTTACAATAGACCCTTAGCCTCCCTGCTGAGCACATAAACCTGTTAAGATATGTTATCAGTCAATGCATTCTATTTTTTCTCTTGCAGAAAATGTAATTTCAGTCATTAAATTTGTTATCATAAATTAATACGTTGATAGTACACCCCCTTTTATTTTGTCTTATTAACTTTTAAACTTAAAGTTTACTATGTATATGGTAAGTACTTGTGCAAACCTTTCACAGTGGGCCAGGCCTGCCTTGAGACTCTGTGTGAATGGTTGAATCCAATGGTGCCTCAACACCACTGTTTGAGATAGGCTAAGGTGGAACTCCTCCTGTGCTGTCAAAACTATGCCATGGGTTTCTGCTGCTGACATTAATCCTTCCAGTATTTCACTGAATTCTTCATCTGGGAGGTCTGTTTTGAAAGGGACACAAAAAGAATTGGGAGAAATCACAAAGGTAACAGTTAAATTAACACTGTGTCTTGTGCAGTGAACTTACAAGTCAAATAAACATAGGTAGCCCAGTTTCCTCTCTCGTGTTTAAAAGAACGGATGCGTCCACCATGAAGAGAGCTGTCTTCAGTCTGAGGTACCACCTCATCTGGAAACATGTCCAAGAGGCTATGAGGAAGAGGCAACCTGCTAAAGACACAGCACAATTAAAGAATTTTATACATTACATTTTTTTTATAGTTGATTAGAAACGGTGAGTAAAATGTATCCGATCAGTTTAAGGAGAGAACCTGTGAGTTTTGTTTTATGTCAGTCGTCTAAAAAGTAAAATTCATGAATAAATTTGTATTGTTCAATCAATCACATCAAAGCATTATAAAGTACATTTGTTATATTTTATTTAAATAGATGGTGTAGGCCTATATGCTTCTGACTTTTTAAATTAATAAAATAGCCCCCAGTGAATGTATTTTTCATAAATTAAAAGGTAATCAAATCACTCAGCAACACCCACCTAGTATTGGGTGGCTGATCCTCAACTTTGGGTTTCTTCTTAGCCGGGTATGCATCTGTACCTTTACTATCTTCCAAGCACTCATTGCTTAGTGAAGAGACACCTTCCTCCTCCTCCTCTGAGCTGCTGCTGTAACTTACGAGCATTGCTACAGCACAAAATGTCAAACTTGTGAATAAATACAAAATATCAATATTTGACAAAAACCATGACGCTCGCTCACGTTACATACGATTTTGGTACGAATACACCATGTTTCATCAGAAACATTAGAACAAGTTAAGAACCTTGCTAAGATTGCTCTTCCGATGTAAACAACCTGTTGCTGGGCTAATAATGTCCCCGTGAAACAGTCACAGCGGCTACTTGGTTCCTCTTTAAACTTCAACAATATATGTTGCCTTTCTGATGTATATAATTGCTAATTGAGTTAAATATAAGAAAACAGATTAATAAAAATATTATATTGCTTATAATATACATAGACATGTCTTACTTGATGTGTCATATGTGTGTTATATAGGTTCCTATATGTTAATTAAACTTTTAAATGTTTCCTTTCAAGTTACTAGTTAGTTAATTTTATATTTTTATATTAATATTTTATATATATATTATACTCTAATTCTATTTTCTGCAGCAAATGTTGTGTTACAGTGTTGTTAAAATACAGTGCACGCATGTTTGAGTATTGACCTGACTGAGCCAATTAACTCTGATTTATTCATGTTCCCGTGCGCGGGCAGGGCTCACTAGTTAGCCAATTGCTAGCAAGCAATTTATAAAAAGATTGGTAGATTTTAGACACACCGAGTGGATGCCATAGTAGCCAAACAAATGTATATAGGAATTTGTACTGTTATCGGGGGAAACAGGGTGATTGGAAAACTCACATCCCTCATTTACAGTCCCTGGAGCCGCAGCGCTCGAACAAGGGAGCATCCGAAGAGTGTTTGCGGATGTGATACGGAGACCCAGCGCCGCTTGGTGGGTTTGCAAAACCAGGGAGAGACTGTCATTGATAATCTGGTGGTTTTGCAGGTAGGCAAATGTTTTCTTCTCGCTATTTCAATGTATCGTATGTTCCAGGTATGTTGCTTCTTCGGCTGCTAAAAGGCTACTGATCCTCCGCGCAACTGCCTGTGCCTTCTGTGTTGTTTCTGTGGCTGGTTTAGCAGGTGGCTAGGCTAGCTAGCTAACATAACCTGGTAACAGCGAGATCTTTGCTTGGAAACCAAAAACCTAAGGATGCGCAGACGCCGTTGTTCATATTTTCCCGCGAATCTCCAAAATTCAGATTTTCACTAAAGTTACAAATTCCTTCAACATATTTATTAAATATTTACACATATGAGTATATGTTATTTTTGAAAATATCTACTCTTTTATGACTGTGTAGTCTATGTGTATTTGGAATATGCCAGTTCATCATCAAAGAATCATTAAACAATAGATCTTTTGTGAATGAAACTAATCGCAAAACATTTTTCTTCCCTGAGCAAATATTGGGTTCTAGGCACTTTGAATATGTCTGATCACGTCCTAATGAGCAATAATTGGCACACTTCTTACATGAATGGGAGGTAGAAAGAAAATATTGGCTAGCGTTATCACAGATAGCCATAGCTCGCATAGATTTTATACTGATAGTAGAAAATACTTTTCTACAATGGTGGATGATACATTTTTTCAAGTGCTGCTTTTTGCTTTGTATTGCTATTTATTAGTTGCTGTTGTATGACATTACTAGTGAATGTTTAATCTTTTTGTTATTGTGCTTATTCAGCTATCATTGATGCTCCAGATCAAGTGGAAGTAGTGGATTCCCTTCACCCACACACATCTACAAACTGTTTCTTTGGTCATTTATTTTTCTAACACAGCCATTTTGCTGAGCATCACTGCAAATTGCTGAAATGGAGTGAGTTGTTTTCCTTCTTTTTAGCACATACTAATCCTTTTGTGCGTACTTTAATTTGTCAATTTTATTTTGTCCTTCTAGTTGGGCCACACCGGCTGCAAAGTTGAATCCATACAGCCGAACACGTATGACAGAGGCCTGGCAGCAACATTCAGTTGCCCCACCTCAAGTTGTCCACACTATTCCCACAGGAGCTGAGAATACCTTGGGCTGTGCTGTGTATGGTATAGTACTACAACAAGATGCTTCATCCCTACAGCAACAGCAGCAACAATCCCAACATGAACAGCACACCAGCCAACACAATCAACAGATCAATGGGGACCAGCAGCATGGGCAGCACGAGCCGCAGCAGCTCCCTTCACAGCAGAACAATCTACAGGTAGAAGCGGGGAACAAGTGTGGGGCCTGTGGGCATGACATTTCCCATCTTGCCAATCCACACGAGCATCAGTGCATGGTGACGCAGGATAGGTCTTTCCAATGTACGCAGTGCCTGAAGATCTTTCACCAGGCAACGGATTTACTGGAGCATCAGTGTGTTCAGGTAGAACAGAAGCCTTTTGTTTGTGGGGTGTGTAAAATGGGTTTCTCTTTACTGACATCTCTAGCCCAACATCACACTTCTCATAACAGCAACAACCCAATGAAATGCTCTATATGTGAGAAAACATACAGACCTGGTTCTTCTGACGGTACAATACCCTCTTCTTCAGCAAACACTCCCCAGCAACCCGGCAGTGATTGTGCATCAACCAGCAGCAGCTCCTCAATTCTTCCTTTCCCCTCAGCCAGGGACCGGCCGTACAAGTGCTCGGTTTGCCAGAAGGGTTTTAAACATTTGTCGGAACTGACTCGACACGAACGGGTGCACACAGGGGAGAAGCCTTTTAAATGTGAAACATGTGATAAAGCATTCAGCCAGTCATCACATCTACAGCACCACCAGCGGACCCATAGCAATGAACGGCCTTTCAAATGTGCTGTTTGTGAAAAGAGTTTCAAGCACCGCTCTCACCTGGTGCGCCATATGTATGTACACTCTGGGGAGCACTTGTTCAAATGCAACTTATGTGAACTGCACTTCAAGGAGTCATCAGAGCTCCTACACCACCCCTGCCACCCACAGGGGTCAAGACCCTTTCGCTGTGCTACTTGTGGCAAAGGCTTTAAGCGGCCGTCTGACCTTCGGCAGCACGAGCGCACACACTCAGATGAGCGGCCCTTCCACTGTAACGAGTGTCAGATGAGCTTCAAGCAGCAATACGCCCTGGTGCGACATCGACGCACACACCAAGACCCCACGGATCGGCCGTTCAAATGTAACTTGTGTGACAAGTGCTTCATGCAGCCTTCTCACCTCCTTTACCACCAACACGTCCACGGTATGGATAACCTCTTCAAGTGTGCTTCGTGCCAGAAGGAGTTCAGTCAGTCAGGTGAACTACTCAGACACAAGTGTGGTGAGTCATCCAGCAGCTCACCTGACAAGCCATACAAGTGTGACGTCTGTGGTAAAGGCTACAAGAAGAGCTCCACATTACAGCGGCATCAGAACTCACATTGCCAAGAGAAGCCCCTTAAGTGCTCACTCTGTGACCGCCGTTTTCTGTCCTCTTCAGATTTTGTCCAGCACCGCTGTGACCCGTCGCGAGAAAAGCCACTTAAGTGTTCAGACTGTGAGAAACGTTTCAAATACACGTCAGACCTAAACAGACACAGACGGGTGCACACAGGAGAGAAGCCCTTCAAGTGTGACCACTGTAACAAGTGCTTCAAGCAACGTGAGCACCTCAACAAACACCAAGGCACACACTCTAGAGAGGGACAGTTCAAGTGTGTATGGTGTGGAGAGCGTTTCAGTGACTTGAACTCATTGCAGGACCACACAGTGCAGCACACAGCAGACGGAGGAGGTTATCCCGTATCCCAATGCTTATAACCTATGGTGAATACCTCTCTTTGTTTGAAGAGGGGTATAAATGACTTTCAGCTGTAAAACAGACGGTTCCCTATGTTTCATATCCTTGTAAGTTTGCTATTATTTAGACTAATGTCCACAGCACAAGACACAGATGTTTCTGTTCCATCAACCCTTTAGTTCTTGTAAAAGATTTCTTTGTAAAACTGCCTCAGTGTACTTTTTTGCAGTTTACCTACTCTTGTCAACCATTAGTTAGACTTAATCACAACTATGTTTTTTTGCTCCATACAGAAACAGTGCCATTTTGCACCTTTTTACGTGTTTTTATATCGTTTGGTTGTATTACAAACTGCCTGTGTTCTCTAGATAGTCATCATTCTAGGAGAAACTGTAAGAGCTTTTAGTTTTCATCTTACTCTAATGTAGAACATGTGTTTCTAACTTTCCAGCATCGGATAGTCCTTAGATATTTTGCTAAGGATGCCTACATTTAATTGTCAAAGCAGAAAAAAAAAGTTAAGCACATTCTTTTTCACTGTGATTACTTTCGCCAAATACTGTTTATGCCAAAACAGAATGAAGCAACACCCAAGGTTGTGTACACTCAGAAAAAAAAAAAATTAACAAATACCCTTCGTCTTACCCAGCACATTTATTTTGAACTACCCGCAGTATTTTACATAATGTCATACCCATCAAAGGGTTGCTGCTGCTTGTATTGGTCTGTACACATTTTATGGATGTGAGACTTGAGTACTTGAGGTGAAACTGTAAAATTGTTTCTAAAAAAAAACGCAATGTATTAAACCGTTTTTGTATTGTTGCTCTTTTTACACTTACCAAATCTTTTGACTAAAACTTTTTTTTTTTAGTTCATATTGTAGAGTATAATGCAGGAAATGTCCTGCTCATGTGTGTGAATGGTCAATTCTGTCAAACAGGGACACTGAAAACATTGTAAAAGAAATGTTTTAACAGGCCTTTTAATTTCACTTTTGTTATCAGTCTGTAAGAATAATTTAACAAGTGGAACGTGCAATTTGTGTTCAAAAGTTAGTGTTTTGAGACAACTTTTGTGCTGTTACATGTTGTATTGCGCTTCATATTCCGTCTGGGTGGGTTTCTGAGTAGGGAGCCTGGTCTTCCTCATTGAATGCTAAGAGATTCTTTTATGAATAGCATTTAGTTTACATGTGGGCTGTGAATCCCCCCCTCCCACTGGAAAGTTGGATTCATGTTTAAGTGCAGTATTCAAGCGTATTTAATAACCGTGGAGAAGAAGAAAGAAAACTATTATAGCTTTATGTTTTCTTTTTAACCTCATAACTGGACTCTGTACCTGTATGGTTTAACATATGTTTACATTTATTTTTCAGACAAACATATGTATATCAACATGCTGGAGTTGTTGTCATTATCTGCAAATGCCAAAATGAAATTTATACAAAAATATGAAAATGTCTGATCTCATTCTAATAAGCTCTTGAGTAAAAGATTAAAAGGGTGCAAAAGAATTTTTTTGTTGTTACAAATATTTACACTTGCCAAGAAATAAGCTCAAACATATTTTGTAATATTTGTGACATAAAGTCAGTTGAGATGCAAAACAAAATATCAATTTTTGTAATGTATGTTTAAAGCAAAAGAAGAAAATTTGCCCAGCATCACTGTAGTATTAGTTATTAGGTATTACTGAGCGATAAACTGTATAAGCACAAAAAACAACTCTTCAGCTCCTGAGGTAAAGTACCAGTTTAACCATCCATCTCCTGCTTTTTCAGACAATGTTACCCTTCACCTTGCATCTGTCTGCATGCCTTTTGTGTTGGTTCTTGTGTTATGTCTCTGGAAACTGTTGTTCAAGCACATTTGCATTTGACAGTCCTCTTTATCTCAGCACTAATCCCTATTACAGCATATTTTACTTTTGTTTTTAATACATTGTACCATATTCATATGAATAATTATGGGGGGGGGGATGAAAAGAAAAAAGTATGTGGACATTCATGCAAAGAATATCTGTATTATGTAGCATTCAGTTACACAACACAAACAAATAAAACCTTTTTCATAATGATATTACATAAGTGTTTTCTGTCACACACATGGTTTAGTTCAGAGGAGCAAGCAACTGTCCAAAAGAAAATGTTGGTGAGCTGTCTAACCCAGAGGTTTTCTAATAGTATTAATGAGACCCCCTTCCATTTCAAAATGACAAATGGAACATGGTCTAATTAACCAACTTTCTATTTCTAGAACAGTTTATTGACAGTTTATTGTGTCATGTGCCCGTCTAAATCACGCACACATTTAGCATAGGTTTATTTTAGGTCACAAAGCTACTCTGTCAGCGGTGTATAATCCATACTGTTTTCAAAAATGATTTAACAGCAAAAAGAACTCCTATGCAATAACTTTCTCATATCGTTAGATGGCGCTGTGACCCCGTTCAGCTTTCTCCCCGGCGGGCAGCTGCTTTCACTTCCGGGGGGCTCTCTCGCTCCTGTTCAATCGCAATCCGCTTCCCTTCCTTTACGCTTTTGACCGGGGAGGTCTGCAGAAGAGAAACCCCCGAATACGGGCCCCACTGACGCCGAGTGGCTCCAGGCCCCTGTGGCTCTGCTCTCCCTGCACGACTGGTCGCACATGAAGCAGGCTTTGCCGATGGTGGTGCACGGCGCCGAGCGCTCCCCGTCGGTGCGACATCTCCGCGCTCAAGTAGCATCGCTGGCTAACATTAGCTAACAACATCGATCTCTCCGCTGCTACTCCACCCCCTCTGCCTCTGCTCGATCCCCGCTTTCATCCGTCACATCAACAGTTGATTGATAGCTAACATCAGACCACCGAGGGACTCATCTCCTAGGAGCGCAGGAACACATTTATACGGTTTTGATATTTCGCATTCAGGGCCCACACACATCAAGTCGCTTAGGAGTTTCAACAACCCCTTTTCCTTTCCCTTTGTGGCCTTGTTAGGGGTCTGTATATTTTCTACCTCAGCAACCCAGTCCCTGAGTGCAACTTCAGCCCGTTTTTACCTTCCGTTAAAGCCCCGCTGGACCGATTCTTTGAGTCCGACATAGAGGATCTGCTCGACGGGCATTCATGTGGTGAATAACACCGTGGTCTATCTTCTCTTTTATTTTCTTCTTACATTTTCTTCTCTTGGCTGCAAAGCGAGGCTAGTTAGATTATTCCCCTCCACCATCTGGCCACACAGACCCGCTATAGGTGTTCTGCTTCCAACCGCTGTCTCCAGTGTGAGAGACCCTTGAACGCCCCACTGCGCCCCAGGCACTGGTCTCGCCATGCCGGGTCCGGTGGCCGGTAGCAAGTCCCGTGTTTACGCAGATGTCAACACGCTAAAAAGCCGGGAGTACTGGGATTACGAGGCCCACGTACCCAACTGGAAGTAAGTATATTTCAGTTTACTTTTGGAGGCTAGTTTGCATGTTTTAAAAGAGCTATATGATTTACATAATATATATTTTTCATAAAATGAACGCAACTATTATTGACAGTATGCTAAATATGTGTCGTTATTCTCTGAGGGACAAATTGTCACTGTAAAACCTACATTATGCCACGAGATGGAGTAGTGCGCTTCTGGTTTAGCCGCTAAACCTAAAATAAATATGAGTAACGTAAACTCTAGGAACAGCATGTTTCCATTTAAACGGCAAAGATGGTCAATTTGTTTCAGAAAAGATTAGCGTTCTTCTCTGAATAGCAAAATTATTATTCTATTTTATTTGCAGGAAATTATAAAAAAGTTATTATTATTATTGTGTCTTAACAAAAATGACTTATATTCTTATTCCTTTATATTTATATAATATACATTTTGCTTTGCATTCAATAAACTGTGATTCTTCTTTTATTTATGCTGGGCACTTATGCTGTACACTTCCCTCTTCATTACAGGGTTTACCTGTATGTTTGCTTTTACAGTATGTCAGTAAGATTTTCTTAAGTTAAACTGGTATACTGTTTGAATGCTGTGTATGTGATGAGTAATATTATATGCATATAGCGTGACGGGATGACACAAGTGTCTAGTGGCTGTCTAACACTTCTGCGACTCAACTCCAACCCTGCCCCTGCGTTCACTCCCATCTGTTTACTGAATTAACCTTTGGCTTGAGATCACAAACACCTACTCACGTTGTTGCTTTTCTCTCAGTGATTGTCTCATAAGAACAACCTATACACACAGTTTGAATTGCTCTATCACTGGAAAGATTTCCTTTTTTTGTCACACTTATATCTTGCGCTGTTTGTCCCTATAGCAACCAAGAAGACTACCAGCTGGTTCGTAAGCTGGGCAGAGGAAAGTACAGTGAAGTGTTTGAGGCCATAAACATTACAAACAATGAGAAAGTGGTGGTCAAAATCTTGAAGGTAAGCCATGTCCTAATAATTTTTCTAACCATTGTCTAATCCAGGGGTGCCCAAAGTGAGGATTGGGGGCCAAAATTGGCCCGCCACTGGCTTTGACTTTATAGTCCACAACTAGTTGAATTTTTGAAAGAGTTGAGTCAAACTGCATAAGTTTGGGTAAATAAGGTTTGCAAGGCTCCAGTTAGGCACTACCTTGTCAGAACAAAATGGAGTGGAGTATTTCTTTCCAATTATTACATGCAATAGATTTTTTAGTTTGGCCCTCGGCCCAATAATACATTTCCGTTGTGGCCCTCCAAGGGAAAGCGTTTGGGCACCCCTGGTTTAATCTTTTGTTGTGACATTGGCTGTAAAGGATGCTGATGAAAAATGTGCTGATACTTTGATGCAGTATGAACATTCCTAATATGGGTAGCAGTAAAAAACGACGTGTACACATAAATGAGTTGAGTCTTGCATGGTCTTGAGTTATCTTTGTGTTTGAGATTGTGATTGAGACAAGAGTAAAAATGTGTCTGATTCTGTAACCAAAATCTCTAAAACGTTTAGATTATTTTAATAATTCTGTGAATAATCTTTTTGACCCGTTGTTTTGGAAATCAAGACTACAGCCCCATATTTTGATAATCCATGCATTAGGCTTTACCTCAACGGTGCTCATGCCTGAGACATGCTGGTTAGCTGAGCTCTGAGACAAAGGCAGTGTCAAATTACCTGTTGGGCATGTTTATAATGTATCCTTCGCCAAGCCCAACCAGGCAAACTGTGTCTGAGATTGACAGGCGGGTGCTGCAGCAGCAAAAGCCGAATCAGCAGCTTTGACATGAGCAGTCAGGAATAGCACAGAGGCATCCTTCACTGATTCTGATGTTTTTTCCCCTATTTATCTCTCGCACTGGAAAACATGTCAATTCGTGTCTGTCTGGTGTTTTTATAACAGCCAGTAAAAAAGAAGAAAATAAAGCGAGAGATCAAGATTCTTGAAAACCTGAGAGGAGGGACCAACATTATCCGCCTGGTTGACACAGTTAAAGACCCTGTGGTGAGTTTCAGTGTATTAGGATTTTCAATAAGATATGGTTAATTACACATTTCCTGATATAGAAATCACAACAGGCTTCCACTTGGGCCATCCCAGTTACTTATTAAATTATCCTAGAATGTTTTATTTGTTTGTAGCATTCACTTTTGTGTAACCTCAAACAAAGGGTTTTCCCTCCAGCAGGTGCTCAAAGCATGTGGATATCAAAGCACAAGTAAGCGTCTCTATCCAACAAACAATGAGTTCAAATGAAGTATGTGTTTCTGTCAGTTATTGATTGTGATTACTTGTAAAAATGGGAATACAGGCTATAGGCTTTGCTGCTTTGATTGTTGTCTAAACAATTTTTTTAATTCATATTTTTAATTTTATTTTTGTTTTCTAAATTCAGAATGCTGGTGCCACTTGGACTGGTCGCAATCCAAAAGTTTCTGATATATTTTTAAAAAAACAGACAATGAAGGTGACTTAAGATAAACTCTCTCTATTTGTAATAATTTCTACTCGGATAATTTGTTTTTAGCAAAACTAAACCAAATTCTTGTGACAAGTGATTACATTGGCCTAGGGTTTATTGTAAGAAAAATAAAATGGCTTTATTGTGCGAGTCTTGAAGCAAACCTGAAATAGAATCAGCTGGTGGATCATGACCCTGCTTATGTGCTGTGTATTAATTTTTTTTCTAGTACAATGTGGGCTTTCCTTGAGCGTTGTATTTTTTGCTCTCAAAATATTTTTAGCACCTCCTCTGCACACCAAGCTGTGGTGGAACCAGACTAAATGGCACATTAAAGACCTTACAAAACTGAAAAAGATTGACAAAGCAGAAAGAAATCATGTATGTCGGCCACAATAGTAGTTCATTAATCAGCCTCCTTTTGGGTGAACTTATACATTCATCTTTGTATTATATGGTTTGTAAATCTGTTGGGCTTTATTCTCTGCTGTTAATTTACTCTTGGGACTCAAGATTGCGCTGTCTGGGCCAAAATAAGGGGACTAAATCAGTAATAAGCCACATCACGGCGTTTGTGATTTGACCTCTGTGTCTCTGTGTGTCTTTCTGTGGTGGCTCTAAAGTCCAGAACTCCAGCTCTCGTCTTTGAATGCATCAACAACACAGACTTCAAGGTACAATACAATTTCCTCTGTGCTGCATGCTAGTGCTGTTCATGTAGGCCAGGTGTTTCCTAGTAATCACTCAGAAGAACAAGGAGAAGGACCTAGATTAATAAATATTTTCCAGTTCACAGACCATGATGCATGTTTTTTTGTTTTTTTTACCCTTTAGGAGCTGTACCAGAAGTTGACAGATTACGATATCCGTTTCTACATGTATGAACTACTGAAGGTGAGATGCTTTGAATCTGCTATTTTTAACTGAACAGATTAGAAATGTGCAGCCATTTAGGCAAACTCCCACTCTTACAGTTCTTGGGAGAGTTAGACAGGGTTCACATGCAGGGCTGCATATTTCTATCATTGTCTGCTCTTCACAAAGTGATTGTCTGTCTTGGTAAGGCTCTGGACTACTGTCACAGCATGGGAATCATGCATCGTGACGTCAAACCCCACAATGTGATGATCGACCACCAGTTGAGAAAGGTAGGCGGTGCCCTATATAGTCTCTTGACAAATTTAATTTTTTCTCCTTTAGACACCTACGCACTTTCAGTCTCTCCGTCACATTGCTGATTTCCTGTACTGACAGTTTCTTTCACTGTTTTTATACTTATTTTCTATTATTGATTGTCTTTCAACAATTTGCTTCAGTAACTGGATATGTTTTAATGATACATTTTATTGAGAGATAATACTTCAAATTTTATAAAATCTAGCACAAATTTCCATTGTCTTCTCTTATTGAATGACAGCCAGCAGAGGGCAGCACACTAACATATCATTCTGCCCACTATTCCTGTTTTTATAATAGATAGTTTTATAATTATATATATTTTACATTTACAGTGTGCAAATGAAATACTTTCAATACAGAAATTTTTTTAAATGTAAAAATTTAAATATAATTACAAATAATCAAATGGCTTTGTATACTGTTTTAGTACGTATACAGTATGTAATTATTTCAAAGTAAAGATAATGCAGATGGATATGTGTGTTTTCATAGCTACGCCTTATAGACTGGGGTTTGGCTGAGTTCTACCACCCATCCCAGGAATACAACGTCAGGGTGGCCTCGCGATACTTTAAAGGCCCTGAACTTCTGGTGGACTATCAGGTGAAATGAACATCTCGACAAGCACACTTTGTGGTTGTTTAGCAGCTCACAGTTCAAAATCCAGTTGTGTCATAATTGTGTCTTTTTGTGTTTCAGATGTATGACTACAGTCTAGACATGTGGAGCTTGGGCTGTATGTTGGCCAGTATGATCTTTCAGAAAGAGCCCTTCTTCCACGGACAAGACAACTATGATCAGGTATCATATTTACTTCTAACTAAATATAATTTACTTCTACCATTCTACCATGCTGTTATAATGCATTAATTAAAATGTAGAATTTAAGCAAATGTACAGAAATGTACAATTAAACAAATGTGTGTCAGGAAGTTACAGAATCACAAAGATGTAATGGAACCATTCAGTGACCCACTGTAAGTCTGTAGTTAAGTTTCAGTCTCTGGTGTCACACTACACTACAACTTCTGTAAAAGAAACACCCTGGAGGTTTTGCAAAATCTATTAGGGTCTCATTTAAAAAAACTAAATGTATTATTTATTTGCAGCTGGTGCGAATTGCCAAGGTCCTTGGAACAGATGAGCTGTTTGGCTACCTTCGAAAATACCACATCGAACTGGACCCACGCTTCAAAGACCTGCTAGGACAGTGAGTTTTCTGTCATGTCAGCAATACCAACAAAACAATTGCAGCCTCAGCCAAGTTTAAATATTAAATTATTAATATTATATATTGCTTTATATGCAAATGTTTAGCACTTGACCAGACAATCCACATAGTAGCATTTTTTCTTTTTGTAGACAGAGCAGGAAGCGCTGGGAACAGTTTGTGCAGACAGAGAATCAGCACTTGGTCAGTCCTGAAGCTCTGGATCTGCTGGACAAGCTGCTACGTTATGACCATCAACAGAGACTAACTGCCACAGAGGCCATGGAGCACCCCTACTTCTGTAAATACATATAAAATACACAGAGCTGCAGCTACAGAGTGATGCAGTTCTTTAGATTCACTATTCTCCTTTTCACAGACCCAGTGGTAAAGGAACAATCTCTGTCAAACTCTGAAAACATGGTTTCTAGTGGCAACACTACAACCCGATGAAACACAGGTGAAGCGCAAAAAACGTATCTAATCTATGTAACAGTTATTTTTTTTATTGCCTTATACTATTACATCAGATTTCTTAAACTCGCATCAAATTTTCTTTTGTTTAAAACTGTCTTCATGTAATTTCTTTATGACTTGTGTATTTATTATCTACAGCTTATTTTGCCTAACTATGTAATTACAATGTTATCTAGTGAAATTATCTTTCTATTGTTCTGATAACGCCATATGGTATTTTATCCCAAAAACATTTGGCATTAATCAACACATAATTTGAGAGCGAATGCTTATGGCACACTGCATTCATGCTTTACCACTGCTTACATCCACAACATAGACAGCACCTACACAGGGCTGATTGTCAGATAGCTGCTTTTCTAAGTATTCCTCACAGTGATGGTCAGCGCCACACAAAGCAGGATTTAGGTTGGTTGATTTGTTTTGTATTACAAAAAGCACACACAAGTGAAAATATACATTGTAAATGGGTTTCTAAAACGGGTTAAACAAACCACCATCTGCCTTCAATTTTGTTTTGAAGGCAGGCAAAAAAAGTTAGTGTATGATGCTTTAGATCATAAAATGTTTTTTTTTTTTTTACTTAAGTTAACAAAATTTAGATGCTATTTTAACTTGGACAGATGTAAATACAGTCCTTTCTAGCGTTGTATATATTATCTTTGTTAATCTTACTGTTTCCTAATTACAATAAGATTAATTGGTGAGCACTGACTTTGAGGCAACCTGCAGGAGTTTTTTTTTTTTTTTACAAAGCGATCATGAATAATTGGCATATAGTAAGTCCTGCATTATTTGAGTCAAAAAAAGTTTAGATATTTGTTCACCATGTTTATTATTAACTAAGCTCCTTTCTCCTTCTTCTCTTTCTGCAGAAGTGGACACGAAGTTTGTTTGTTACCTCAACTTTGTACCTGGTTGTGACAGTAACTTTGACAAGTGTACAGTGACAATGGAACAAATGGATACACACATCACACACCACAGTGCAAGCACAGCGCAAGACAGACACAAGCAGACATGTGTACACACGCCCTCCTCCTCTGTATCCGTCTGTGATTGGCTTGTCCTGGTTCCCTGTCCAACAGTCTGACCAATGAGCTTGAAGCTGCCCCCTACCAAACTTTTTCCTCCAACTGTTTTATCCCAGCTCAGTCTCATGTAGGTCAACAAGGACAAACTACTTTTAAAGACAATTCATCTTTATTTCCTCTGGTCGTCTCAGTTTGCATCAGCATGGAGAATGAACAGGAGTGTGAGCCTGTAGTCCCGAACCCACCCCCACCCCACCCCTGAGACCCACTTTCCATCTGTCTGTCTGAGCCCCACCTTTTTCATGTACCTGACAGACAGACAGATGTCTTAGCACTACTCCAGTTCTGAAAGTGGCATGGTGGACTCTCTCTAGATAGAATGACAATGATAATAATAATATTAATGACAAATAAATGATTTTTATTTAGATGACTTTGTGTCCAGAGTCAACTTATTGTCTTTCATGTGTTTGGCAAGGCACTTTATTTATATAGCACAAGTGATACACTGGGTAACTCAAAGTGCTTTAAAGAAATAGAAGAACATTTACAAGATTTAGATAAAGAAACATAAGTTAAAACACTTTAAAAGAAGAGTGCAGATAAAAAAAAAAAAAACTTTAAGTTGTAGTGTAGGCGGAGCTAAAGAGGAAGGTTTTTAACCTCCCCTTGAACATTGTTAAAGTTGAGGCTTGTTTTACTTCATCTGGGAGGTTGTTCCAGATTTTTGCTGCATGAAACTTAAACGCTGCTTTACCCTGTTTAGCTCTAACTCTGGGCATTAGTAGAAGGTCTGTCCCAGATGTTCTCAGAGTCCGAAGAGGCTCATAAGCAACTAGCATTTTAGAAATATATTCTGGTGCTAAACCATTTAGAGACTTGTAAACCAACAGTGCTGTTTTAAAGTCTATTCCCTGAGCAACAGGAAGCCAGTGCAGAGATTTTAAAACTGGACTGATGTGGTTGTATTTCCTGGTGTTAGTTAAAACCCGAGCAGGAGCGTTCTGAATAAGCTGCAGCTGTCTTAACCCTCGTTTTGAGAGACCAGTAAGCAGGCCGTTACAGTAATCTAACCTGCTGGAGATAAAAGCATGAATAAGTTTCTCTAAGTCTGGTTGAGACATTATGACTCTGGAAATGTTTTTTTGGTGATAAAATGCAGATGATGTAGTTTGATGTGGTTATTAGATTTTAGAGAAAGAGATTCAAGGTGACTGGAGTCTCTTTCTTTTGGGATTGTGTTCTTCTGTGAACCAAACCTGGGATCACTCAAAGTATAAGAAATAAGTACCGGGGAAAGAAAGTGTAATTTTGGAATGAATATGATTTAAAGAATTCAAAAACTAACCAAAACGTAGTAAATGGAGGAGGTGTAGGAAAGCACAACTACAACAGGAATCCCCAAACCCCCTCGAACCTGTAGTGTTAAAGACATTATACATAATATTCCTTTGTCAGAACTCTCAAGACTATTCAGAGAACAACCTACTTAAGTGGGAAAGTTATACAGAACACTTTTTAAATGTATTTGCTCAAAGCAATGAGTTTTAGGGCCCTACTGTCATGAAGAAAACGTGAAGTAGAAAAAAATAAATGATTTAATGAGCAGTGATTCACTAATCTGGATTGACAGGTTTTAGATGTTCAAATCAATTTAAGACTTGAGTAGGTCCTACACTGAAGTAGTAAAGATGTCCATTAGGGGGACTAGAGAGACAACAGAACATTCAATGTGACACATTCACAAAAAAGTAAAATAAACAGTTCATTCTTTGTTAATTTTTGTTCAAAGAGTTCCTATTTATCGATGTCCATCTGGTCTTTGTGTTATTCCGTGGCTAACATTCCTTTTGTGTTAAATTTATCTTCTGTATTCTTCTTTGCCATCATAATTTTGCTCCTTTTTAAGATTTAAAATATTTTTTATGCATTAATAGAGAGAAGTAGCAGAAATCTTATTTAGTGTATTAAGTTCTTACTTCTCATTGGATAATAGGTCACAGGATATCAGAATTATTGTTATAAATTCTGAGCAGATGGGCTCACTAAATAATGATGCTTTTTATCCTTTATTTTATGGCAAAATATAACTGTAGTGAATATGGTCTCGTTGATGAATAATTAATATGAATATGAATTATGAAAATTAATAATTAATATTTTGTTTATGAAAATATTAATTTCTTTCGGGGCACCACCTTAGTTTTAGCAGTTCTAAGGAAACTGATTATGTTTGATAAGTCTCAATCTTGAAGGAATGAATTCTAACTCGTTTTCAGACCAAATCTACGTAAACATGAAACAAGGATGTCTTTATGGGTTTTATTAAAATTATGTAAGATTAAATATGAACAACATAAAATAAAACAAGATTATTGACAAAGGATGAGAATGATGAAAATAAATGATGAATGAACATAAAATTAACAGTTAACAGGTTAAGGTTATAACATTATGATGGCTTTGATGGAACAGAAAGTTTAATTCCTTTGAATTTTATTAATTACTCGGAGTTCTTACGGAGAGAGAAGAAAGTTAAATGGCTTAGCTAAAAGGGACTATTGACGGCTGTTTGGAGATCGTAAAAAGGGAAAAGATGTGCGGTTGGACTTAATCACACAGGTTTTTATAACGCCAAGCTTGTGCCCAGTGTTCACTCACTCTGATGTGGTGGAAAGGTACCAGCGGTGCGGTTCGAAAAGTCCAAAGGGATGCTTCGAAATTCCCGGGGTCGCGGCTGGCTTCCGGCCGTATAGAGAGGCGTCACCGGTGCAAGGGGTTGAGCTGGTAAGGCGGCGCCTTAGCAACAAAGCGGCGTCCTGTGATTGTCCTCGAGGGTAAAGTGGACTTTACCCGCAGTTGACAATAAAGTCTTTAACAAAAAGTGTTCGTTGAAGAAGCTTAAACTGGTCTTTTCTTGATTAACGAGGGCTGTTTGTTTAGCGGACTCGTTTTAACTTAAAGAACTACAAAATTTCCACTTCCGTCGCGTGGTTACGTAGTTCCGTAAAAGTTTTCAAAACAAAATATCAAATGCGTTGAGTCGTCAAAAATAAAGTCACTTAACACAGGACTGTGTTACGTGGTTTCAAGCTTAAAAGTTACGGCGATAAATACAAAAACTTAGTAGAAAAGTAGACAAGATTACGCGAACAAGAGTGTGCAAAGCGTTGCGAAAAGAGAAGAGTACAGAAACGAGTTTAACATGAAGAGGAAGCGGCTAAACTAGAATTTGTAAGAGAGCGATTTCCGGGCTGCGCACACTTTTGTACTGGCCGAAAAGAGGCGTGTTTCACACGGTTTGGGGAAAGAGGGCGTTTACTGAAAGTTTTGGAGTTTTTAATAAACTTTCTCTATCCCATCAAATAAACAACTTAAACACATTTTAAGAACGTATTGCTTCTGCATTGTATCATATCTGTACGTGAAATGTCTTTACGAACATTTAGATATCAAACACATATATACTCGTTGTCATTTTCTGAAAACAAATTAATAATTAGTTTTTATTGTACAACACACTTATGCAAAGTAAAACAGAGTAACATCGTTATGTTTCTTGTCCTGTTGGATCCTGTTAAGGGAGAATGGTGAGGTTTGCATAGTTACGAACAATCTTTAATACACGGTTACATTTTAGAGTAATCACTTTGGCTGGGGTTCCGATGCAGCGTTGTTTCTCTGCTTGTCCAGCAGAGTGCACTGTTTGGTCAATTTATAATGCTAGAACAAAGAAGCACAGTCCTTGGCGATAATAAAGACCGTCTTATCGTGGGCTGTATATCACCGGATCAACGTGCCAAGAGAGGCACCACAAAGTCTGGTTTGCCAAGAGGTGGTACCTACATCGTCCTTTGAAGTACGGAAAAATAAAGCTGTAAATATAATTTCACTCTTGCGTGAACTCTTTAACACAACATACGAACATCTGGAGAGAATTAACACAGGATAGTTAATTAGGTCTTCTGTCTTCTCCTCGGTCTGAATAAACAAAAACGGCCAGGTCTTTAAAAGTTCAGAGTTGTAAATTCTTTGGTCCTCTGAGAGGTGTTGGTTCCTGGGGGGTACTGCGGGATATCACTACAGTCCCCCTTTCGCAAAAGACAGGTTCCAATGTCTTGTGCCGACTCCATCCTTGAAGTACCAGGACCAGGAAGCAAGTAACACGTTAAAGACACAGAGTTTGGCGTTATAACATGTGTAATAATGGGAGCGTAGTTAGGGAAACAAGTATATTTAATTGTAAAAGGGGTTTTACTTGGGCGTCATTAAGTCATCTGCTAAGGGAGGTAGATTGAGTTTATCATTTAAAAGATGGACTTAATGGGAATAAAAGAACAAGAGAGTTATTTCATTTTAAATGGGTTTAGAGTTTATTAAATCGTTGAGAATAAAAGAACACACATTAAATGATAATAACTTTAAAGGGACATTGCATGCATTTTAGGGGTAGTCATAAAGTTACATGAGGTATATATTGGTTATATTGAACATACATAACACATAGCACATTAAACTGAATCCGTCAACCTCAGTATTCCTGGGGTTGGTTCGATTCTTCGAAACGGAGAAATCTTGGTTAAATACATCGGCTTCAGGGGTAATGGACTACCTGCAACGCTTTCTCTGTTCCCAGGACGGCGACGCACGATTCGTGCAACGGAGTACAGCGGTTTAAACGTGTTTTAAGGCGTTTACGCTTCTAAGAAGCACGATGGTGATAATGATGGCCATGAAGTAACCTATTCCTACTGTGGCTGCAAGAACAGTGTCGGAGTTGACCAGGCATACATAATGGGTTGAATAGGAGCTTGTTGTTTTGCTCTATTTCCTTTAACACATTATCAAGGGGTGCAATGTCAATGGTTCTGCTACCTTCAAACTGGATTTGATAGAGTGTAGCAGGGTGTATTTCGAGAGGATGGGTTGAAAAGAAATCTGATATTTCTATTTCACTCTCGTATTGGTCAGCGTCAAGGTGGTACAAGGCGACGTCCCCAATGTGAAGGATTGCGTTTTGGGGTACATCTACCCAGAAAGTTTGGTCAGGCAGGTTAACACGGGATGAGGTGTCGTGCTGATCGTAAGTCAGCATTCCGTCTGGAAGAGGGGTGTTTACTAGCCAGCGGTTACCGATGATCTCTGCTTGAGTGACGGTAACTTGGTGGCGGGCCGTGATTGTCGTTGGACATCTGGCTTGAGGGCTCATGGGCTTAAGGCCACAGATCCCGTCAGTGTTGTCCCGAACAAAGGGTTTACTGGGACATAGGTAGTGTATGTCCTTGGTTAGGTGCACATGCGTAAATTAGGGGCCAGGTACAAATCTGGATTGGCATCATGGTATGCCACTACTGAAGGAGTGTGCACTTTAACGTCGTGTCTCCGTGCCAGGACCCGGCGTTCACGGCGTCTTTAAGGCGATAGATGTTCTGGGATTCAATGATAGGCAGATTTAAAATAAAAGCCATTTCCCGGAACTCGGGGTTGACGTAAATGGGTACGGCACTACCTAAAGTGTATGCTAAATGGGCCTGAAGTGGGGTTACAAGATCTCTAGTGGCGGTTCCAAGGAGGGATTGTACTAGTGACAGAGGGATAAGGTAGGGTGGAATTCTTCCCATGGCTAAGCTGTCCACTGAAGAGCTTATGTCTCGGAGCATGTCATCCATTAGTGCGGTGACTACTTGGGCTTGTACGTAGTCGACCTGGAAGAGGGTCATAAGTAACTCTACAGCTCGGTGGGTTTTGTTTAGAGCTTCACTGTGTGTGTTTACCACCAACACAGTGTCCTTCAACGTTTTCCCTACTGTTTGGAGTTGCTGTTGTTGCTGAATGATCTGCGCTCTGATGTCAGGGATTTCAGCCTGTAATTCTGAGACAGGTCTCTTGACCGTGGAAATGCTAACAGTATTGACTGTGGACAACCCGAGGTTAAACAAGGTACCCACAGCAGCCGCTGCAACAAGAAGTCCTCCTATAAACCGTTTAGACCTTTGGTTAGCTCCAGTGAGTTCAGCCTGAGTAATTGTAAATTTCTCAAGCTGGTTAAGCATGTGGGAAATATCAGTTTCAGCGTGGTTAAGAATAGAGGTGGTCCAGCTAGCGCCGGCCCAACTGGTGAGCCCTTGAGTGGCTCGGACGTGTTTCCGATACACGTCGTTTGGGTTTAACCTGACAAAAACCCTTTGGGTATGCAGGCGACAGTTTGTGATCAACAGTCCGGGTTGGTCCTTTAAAACGATCCCGGCTGTTGGTCCGGGCTCTATAAGATCTGGGGATCCCATGCCCATAAGGCTGGTGATCAGGAGGAGTAACGTCCACATCATCCTGGTGGAGAGAGAGAACTTTTAGCAATTGTTTCATTGACAGTAAATACCGGAGTTATCAGTTACAGTTGTTGAATTACTCACAGTTACCACTGAAAAAGAAAAAGAAATGAAAGGTGTTAAGAGATTAGGGTTAGAGGTTAGTTGTTAGTGGTTACTGCAAGTTAAGGGATCTGTTTGAGACTACTTGGGAGCGTGAACGTCCCCTGTAGATCCCATGGGGGTTTTGTGCAACTTTATCTGGTTGCGGTGTATCCACTTGAGAGTGGGTTCCTTTCTCCCTTTGGTGATCTTTATCTGATACACCACCGGGATAGTTTGTTGACAATGGTGTACGGTCCTGCCCAACGCGGGAGGAATTTCGCGTCAGTCGGTTGGTACCACCTTTTGTTTGTCCAGTGAGTTGACTGAACATGTAGTACCACACTTTGTCTCCCACCTGTAGCTCGTCCTAGATGACTTTTGGTCATAATAGGCCTTACGTCCTTCTACACTTTTGCCTAGTTTTTCTTGGGCAAAGGCGAAGGTGGTTTTCAGGTGTGCTTGGAGATCAGCCATGTACTGGTGTGTGGTATAGGCCGTAGCTATGTTAGCCTCTCCTGGCTGATACAGTAAATGTAGGGAAGCGTCATCTGCCTACCGGTCATGAGCTCAAAGCGGGAGACTCCGGTCGCCGTGTGTGGCGTGGCTCTGATAGCCATCAGGACCAAGGGCAGTTTGACGTCCCAGTCTCGGTGATTAGATGCGACATATTTCTTTAGGATGTCGATCACCGTTCGGTTTGCTCTTTCTACTTGGCCTGAGGACTGGGGTGGTGGCTGGCGTGGAATTTTGCTTTCACGCCCATGGTTTGCCACAGTTGTCCCATCACCTCGGCTGTGAAGTGAGTACCACGGTCAGAATCGACCTTACAGGGTAAGCCGAATCTGGAGAACACGTGGTTCATGAGTAGAAAGGCCGTGGTCTGTGCCGTGTCGTTTGGGGCTGGAAGTCCTTCCACCCATTTAGTGAAGGCACAGGTGACCATTAGGATGTATTTGTTGCCCCTTGTTGATTTAGTCAAGGGTCCCATCCAATCGATTTGGAGGTCAGACCACGGAAAAGAAATGCCCCTTCTTTGTAAGGGTGCGATGGAGTGGTCTTGTCGGTTGAAACTGGCAGCATACTAGGCAGCCTTTGATGTATTCTGCCACGTCCATTTGCATGTGTGGCCAGTATGCCACTTGTTGGAGTGCCTGGTGTGTTGCGCGAACACCTCTGTGGCCTGCTACAGGAGCGTCATGTGCGTGCGTTAGCATGACCCCCCTTAGGCTCTGAGGCACTACGAACGCAGGTGAAGTGAGGGTGTCAGAGGCGTGAACAAGCAAGCCATGACGCAGGTGGAGTCGAGCGCACCGCCCATAGCTTTTAAGATAAGCGTCGGAGGAAAAGTCAGTGTCTACGATGGGGTTAGACACCGGGTCTGAAAGGTAAAGGATGAGTTTGTGGATTGCCGAGTCCGCTGCCTGAAGGGCAACGAGGTCGGAACCAGCGAAAGAAAGAGCAGAAGTAGATTGGTCTGCAGGGGCCGGAACCGAGGCATCGGTTGCGGTTGCTTTAGACCGGGTAAGCAGACAGACAGAATGGGTGGGTTGGGTGGGAAGGGGTCGTTAAATGCGAGGGTTCTGGCTGGAAACGCCAGAGCGCACTGCCGTCTAGAGCCCCTTGTTTTGCCATGAGGTCTGCATGATCGTTCAGGTCTTTGTCCAGTCCAGGGGCTCGAGAGTGGCCCCTGACCTTCTTCAGTACACCTGCATGTCATGGTCCTCGACCAGACCGTCGCCTACGACAAACAGGTCTTTGTGTTTGATCGTCTTTTCGCGGATGTGAGAAAGCCATTGCTCTTCCATAATGGCAGGTGGGCAGAGAAGCTGAGTCGTGCGTAATTTGAGTCTGTGCAAATTACGAGCTGTTTGATCTGCTTGGCCACTGCTAGTTGGAGAGTTATGATCACGGCTGCGATCTCCGATATTGTGAGGATTGAGGTCCTAACTGAAATTTTTGTGGCTCATAAGGGTTGTCATTGAGCCATACCACACCTGCACCAGCGCGGACCAGAGCTTCATGGTGGAAGGAGCATCCATCGACATAAGCAGTGGTCATGTCTTGGCACACGTCAGCATCGAAGTAGTGATGGCGTGTTGATACAGTGGAGGTGTGTTCGTTTAGCGGGGCGGCTGTGGCGGGCGTGTCGATTGCGCATTGTTGGCATGCAGCGAGTTCCATGCCTAAGTGCGACTTGTGGTTTTGAGCGTAGCGTATCTCCACGTCGAAACTTTGGAGAGCCATGAGCCACGATGCCACGCTGGCGTTAGTTACTACGCCGTCCCTGAGTCTTTGACTTGTTAAGAAAGTCACCGGTTGGTGATTGGTGTTCACTATTGTCTTTTGGCCTCCTAAGTAGTGGGCGAAGTGTTTCACGGCCCATACTGTGGCTAGGAGGGCTTTTTCACAGTCGGTATACTTGACCTCTGGTCCGGAGAGAGTTTTGCTGGCGTAGGCCACCACTCTCTTGTCCGTGTCATGGACCTGATAGAGGCCTGAACTGAGGCTGTGGCTTGAGAAGCCCACCTCTAAGTAGAAGACTTTGGTGTGGTCCGGGTAAGCTAGGCACGGGGCTCTGCACAGATTTTGTTTGAGCGCCTGCATTGCCTGCTCTTGTTGTGGACCCCACGCAAAGGCGGTGTCCTTTGAGAAGGTCCGTCAGTGGTTTAGCCAATGCCGCATAGTCATCGGCAATTGTCGAGAATAATTGCAGACTCCCAGGAAACTGCGGAGTTCTGACAAGTTGGAAGGCGGTTTCAGATTGGCAATGCCTTGGATTCGACTGACCTGTGGTTCAACGCCATCAGCGCCTACTAGAAGGCCCACATAGTTTACCTTCTTTCTGCACCATTGACATTTCTCCAAGGAGATTTTAGCACCAGCAATGGTGAGCTGTTTCAGGGCGTGGTCGATTTCGTTAATGTGCGCATGGAGTGTCGCGGTGCGCATCAAGATGTCATCGACGTAGATGAGAGTTCCGCGGCTAGCGCGCCAGGACATGCCTTGTTCAAGAAGATGTTAAATTCGGCTGGGGAATTTAAGTACCGAATGGGCATCTTGTAAAAGAGTATTGCCGATTGGCAAAGCGTGAAGGCAAGTTTGTGTTGATCCTGTGGGTCTACAGGAATGGTCCAGAAGCCGGATGCTATGTCCAGTGTGGAGAAGTACTTGGCATCCTGTACTTTGGGCAGTTCTTGGCCAAGTTGGGTCATTGGCCACCTGGAAAGTGGTACGCTCTTGTTCAATTGACGGTAGTCAATTGTTAGACGACACTTGCCATTGGGCTTGAGTACTGGCCAGATAGGAGCCGAATAAGTACTGTTGCACGGACGAATGATGCCTTTATCCAAAAGGTCGTCTATGATTTCCTGTATCGGTTCATAAGACGCCAGTGGTATTTTGTATTGGCGAACGTAAGCTGGTGGTGCATTCGCAGCTGTTGGAATGCGTGCCGTGTGGATGTGGGTTAAACCACAATCCAGCGAGTTTGTTGCAAATGATGTGCGATATTTGAGGAGGACATGACGCATCAGGTCCCGTTCCTCAGCGTTGTTTATCGCATCAGCCAAGTCTAGTGCTTGTTCTAACTGAGACTCAAAGTCCGGTTCGGGTTTAGAGTCTGGTTGCACAGTTACCGATTTGTCTGTGGTGGCGTTACTCGGTAGAGGCGTGGTTTTGTCTATATCTGAATCAATGGAGAGCAGGAGACTGTCTGTACGACCATTACCTCAGCATCAGCCAGATCGACCCTGCAGATAGTGTCGGTATCGACCACAAGTGAGGGTATATGGCGATTGCTCGGAAGGCTTCGTAGACGACTCCGGTCTCCTGTTGATCAGTCACGAGTGAGGGTGGCATGCGTCCTATGACTGGAACTCTGAGTTCGAAGTCATGGAATCTTGTGTCAATTAGCCAACCCAAAGGTGTGGCCTTCGGGACGAGAATGCCACTGGCAGTAGGATTCTGCACTAGCACGTGTGTTGATCGAGTCGAGCTCGACCAGGGTGTTGCCTGAACAGACAAGCCTAACTCAAAGAACAGAGGCGATGGTTGGAAGAACGCTTGTGACGAGTTAACTTGTTGTCCTGGAAACGCTTTCAGACGTATGTCCATGATGTTACGCGGTGGTATCGTGAGATGGCAGTCGTTACTTACCTGACACACATCGGGAATGGTTTGACCCGATTTCAAGTTTCCTTCGGTCAATGAAGGTGATTCCCCTCGTACTCCAGTCAATGACCAGAGAACGTTGTTGATAGTGTCGACTTGCGTCGAGTCTGACTAGCATGTCAGCCCCAATGTACACTGAATGTGGCAGATCGGGATGACCGCAAAAGTGTGGGTCAGTTCTCTGTTGTTCCATCGCGATGGCAGAGCATAGACCGATGGCGGTTAACGCGCAGTCGGTGTGGGGTTAGCAGGAACCGAGTGTGCTTCTTTACGAAGGTCAGACTTGGATTTTTACGCGTTAGAGAGTTAAACAGCTCCTGGCTGATGGCAGATTTGTCAGCCCATAAGGCCATCACGACATTGTCGACTGGAGTTGCTTCCAGTGAGATGCCATTGACAATCTGGGGTGTCATCGCTAATGGGTCCTTCAACGTGCATAGGAAGTTGTCGCGCAATGTAAAGGGGTTTGGTTCGCACCAAGGTTGCATGGTTGTTGTACCAGCGGTGTCGGTGGTTACCCTATCGATTGGTGATTCCCTGTCAATCGCATAGCACTGAGATTCATTCAGTAAGATTGGAAGTGGTTCTCGCACTTGGGCCCAAATCTTCAGCTGCTTGAAGTCGATCAGTGGTTCGGCGATTGAGGATGTCTTTTCCAATCAGAAGTGGGACGTTGTCAAGGTGGGACACGTACACTGGGTGTATCAGTGTCATTGGTCCGATGGTCAGTTGAACTAAGGCTACCTCGTTGATGATCGTCCGATCATCAGAGTAAGGCCTTATTTCTAGAAAGCACGGGTGAGACTTCAAGTTCCTGTGCGATCTTCTCGCTATAGCCTGGAGTGATCTGAACAGGTTGCCTGAAATTAGGCTGATGTCAGCGGCTGAGTCGAGAAGTGCTTCGTGCGTCAAGTGGTCTTCTAACAAGACAGAGAGATAAAGCTTTCGAGCTACTCCCTTTTCTGTTAGGTGACCTAGAAATTGGTGAAAGGGTGTTTCACATTCAATAGTCGTGGCGTGGTCATGGCACAGCCCGACATTTGATTTGCTTGGACCACTAGGACGGCGCTAGACGGAGTGGTGTCTTTGTGATCTGTGTCACTTCCCTCCGTGTTGTCCGTGCTAGGGTCCTGGACAATGTCATTGAGTGGCTCTAGTTCGTCAGAGCCTAAGTACAGGTCTGGGAGATGTTCATTCCCTTCAGTAGACTCTGTATTTCCGTTGCGTGTTAAGTCGACTTGGATCGGTTGTGACTGTTTCTGAATCGGGGCCTTAGAGGCCTCCACCGTATACAGCTCAGCCTTGTCCTTGGACTTTTCGCGCATTCGTTTGAGTATGCGTTCTATGGCCCGAGCCTCCTCTGTAGTCAGATTACTGTCACTCATGGGGTTTCCCACGCGATTAGTCTGACTTTCAGGGGCTCGGTCCCTCGCATGATTTCGTCGTTCGACAGGTGGGCTACCTGATGATCGTTGGTCTTGGGACCGACGATAATGGTTTCTCCTGTCGTCGCGGTTTTGATAGGACCCCCCTTGGTTACGGTTTGGATTGGTTCGAAATTTATTTTCGAACCGAGGTCTCCATTGAGGGCCCTGGTCTTTGAACTTACGTTCAGGCCAGGTCGGGTGTTGACCTGGCTCTCTTTTGTGTGGTCGAGGTCCCTCTTTCCTGTCTGGAAAGCGGGAGGCTCCTGGGCCACTTGGATTGGAGGTCGGCGCTCCTTCGAGCGCTAGACTCTGATCAACAGTATACAGAGCGGCTGGCTCTTGCTGTTTAGTCTGAGTCAGCTTCTGTTTAGTAAATGCCCTTGTTGCCAGTTCGCGGAGTTGGCGGCTGGTTTGAGTCAGCGGGCAGGCAGCAACGCCAAGATGATGATTGGTAGTTGGATGGAGGTTTTGCACAAAGAGTGTTTTGAAGTTTTTATCCTCCTCCATGTTTGGTTCGTTGAGTGGACCAAAGTAGGCTTTGCGTGGCCGATGATAATATATCTGTGGTGACTCTTGCCGTGCCTGTTTGATTGTTAGGGCGGCTGTCAGTCCCACATTCGTTGTAACGTCTGAGAATTCCTCCATGAGGACTGACTAAGGAGATCAAAGTCAGCTTGAACCTCAGGGGTTGGCGTTCGATGAAGCTACTAACATCTCTGCTTGATGTTAGTTTTATCAAAAGATTTTGTCCTCAACGGTAGCATTGGGTATTCTCTGGAGGTAGAACTCAATGTCTCTAAGGTGCGCGCTAGTGTCATGAGCCGATCCTTGATGGGGCTCGGCGAGTGATATGACGCGCGATTTTGTCAAAGTCTCTGTCAGTGGGACCGTAGTCCAGATGTCTCCGTGTCGGAGCTGGTTGTTGGACAAAGTCCGATTGCCTACCTGTTGGTAGTGCGAAGTAATCCGAATGCCTACCTGTGGAAGCTCGCGGAAAGACGGCCGGGCTCTCGGCCCGGTTGGTCCTCTTTCCGTTGCGTCCAGGCGCGGTAGTGGTCGCAAAATTGGATTAGTTAGTGAAGTGGCTCCCTTCTGGGAGTCCCCAAACCTACTGGGTTGGTATAATGGAGTAACTGGTTCTAGGTCTGGAGTACCTTTGAATTCCATTTTCTTACTAGGTCGTGTTTGGGCGTCCTCTGTCAGGCGCGCCTGAAGTTGTTCAATAAGCTGGCGGTCTAAGTCACCTTGTTGAGTGAGGGTCTCTACCCGTGCACTCAGGGTCTCTCTCCGCCGAGCCTCTTGTGCCAGCATATTCGCGGAGAACTGTGCACTTTTGCCTGCTTTGATGAGTTCCTCTCGCATAGCGTCGTACTCATCACGTTGGTCATTGAGCTGAAGCTCTGCTATGTCACGAGCAGACCTTGTTTCGCTCAGCTCGTTCTTTAGGTCACTGAGGGTTCCCTCAGTTATCTGGAGTTTAGTGTGTAACTCCTTAAAGTCAGGGTCTGCCTTTTGGAGTGTTTGGGCAAGAGTTTGTAACTCTTGGTTTTGTTTTTCAGAATTCTCCAGGACTCCTTTGGTCAGCTGGAGTTCCTGATTCAACGCCTTGTTCTCGCGTTGGAAGCGGGCGAGGTCCTGTTTCTGGACCTGGATTTTCTCGTGGCTGCGTGCCAGGAGATCCTCGGCTTGTTTCTGTTGTGCGCGCATAACAATAGCCATTTGACCTAGCAGCTTAGTTAGATCCTTGTCTTTTGGCTTAGAGGTTAGCGCAATGCTAATCAAGGAGCTAAGAACTGAATCTAGCTCGTTGGGAGGTGTGGTCTGAATCTCGTCCACATATTGGGGTAGCACCTGTTCTGTTAGATCATTTAGAGCTGAGTCTAAGTGATCCAGAAGCTTGATGGGACTACAAGAACCTGTGGACTGTGGATTAGACATGTTGAGAAATGGGTTTCTCAAGGTAAGTGAGTTATTGTTAGATTAAGTTTTAACTGCAAGGAGAGAGTTACTACTTGTAGAGCGTTACGAAGAAGGAGCGTAAAACTCAAGCAGACTGTAAAAGAATTTTTAAAATCTGAGTAAAAGTGTAAATAAAAATTAATGAAGGAATAAAATTAAAATTAAAATTTTATTTTATTTAAAATAAAATAAAATTCCAATTAAAATAAAATAAAAGGGGTATTAAGTTGAATAAGTCAGATTGAAAGTAATAAAAGAAGGAATTGTTGAAGTGGAAGTTAGTATAAAGTCTACTTGTGATTGAAGTGACCTTATGTGAGTATTAACAGTGACTATGTAGCCATAGCCTGGTGGTGTGAATGTTAATGAGGGTTGACAGTGCTGGGATGCTGCTGTGCTAATTTGTAAAATTAACAGTGCAGAATCAGTGGGTTTAATCTAACAATTCATGCAGGTAATCAGCTTTTAAATCACAGCTATGACACAATTCGTGCAGGGTTAAGTCTATTCAGAAGTAACAGCAGTGGTGTCGTAGTGGTAGTAAGCTGTTCGCGTTAGCATTCCAATTTGACAAATCCTGTGTAGATAGGAAAGTCACAAAACAAGTCTTAAATTGTTAATCAAGCCAAATTAATCAATCAATTTATATGCAAGGTTAGCATCAAAGATTTCCAAAAGCAGATGCAATGTTAATTAAAAATGTCACAATTGTTAGTTAACTCCTATTGTGCATTCAAGGTTGTTAAACACAGGCAGTTAATCTCAAAAGCAATATGGCATTTGCAAACTTGTATATTACAAGAAAAACACATGTATTAACAGAAGCAAAACAGCTTGACAGCAGTTTAGTATTCGTTAATAAAGCATAGTAATTCACTTTTATGTTAAGTCAATCAGGCTTTTCAGTGTCAATGAAAGCTTAAATTATTCAGTTAAGTTCTTAACTTGAATTAGTCACTATTTTGAGGAAAAGTGTAATTCCGTTGAGTGACCACCAGAGAGAGACGTAGAGCTCCTCTCAAAGATTTTTAGAAGTTTCGCACTTCTCTTCCACTAGGGGGTAGCAGACTCTCTGGAGTCCGTGGTTTACCACTTCTTTCCGCTAGGGGGCAATAGACTCTCTTAAGTCTGTTTTTACCACTTCTTTCCGCTAGGGGGCCGTTGGAACTACAGTGAGTTTGGTTCCCGGGTGACGTCAGAGTCACGCCCCTTCCAAGACGCGGAGTGGAAATGGCTGGTTAGCTTCAGTGTGCTGAAACTTTGAGGGAGTCAAGACTTCTCCACACAGCCACTTTTATAACACAGCAGCGCTCTAAAAAGCGCAATTTCCAACACAGCAGTGCTGTGGATAAAACAACGTTTCACAAAGCACTACACGGGCCACGTGGGCCAAGACTTTGTCCGTTGGCTGTGTATTAACAAGGAGTTCTGACGCGGGTAGCTAATCCGTTCAGAGTTCTCCCAACCAAGTTTTTTTTTTTTTTTTTTTAATTCGTCTGACACAATATGAACAGATAAATTACTTGGTTTTACAAGTTTATCTAAATAACTGGAGCATCGCAGATTATTTATTAACTTGCAGAACGCGTTATTAGACAACTTATGCTAAGATTCTAGAACATCTTAGAATCCGCAGTTGCAAGGCCTTATAACAATTACACGTCCTTAACGTGTCACAAATGCATTTAATCAATTCGGCTCTCTGGCCTTTGTTCACAAACTATACTAAGCTTCAGTCTTTCACTGAACACTTAGCAAGCTGGCAGGAATGTACGTACAATATTAACCAAGTTACAAAGCATATCTCAGAATTATCAAAACATCAGACCAGCTGGTATTTTTCAAATCTTAGACACACAATTTCACAAGCGCTTTTTATCGAACAGCAACACAACACACGTTTCTCAACACATTGATTAGTTTTGTATAGGACATAACTTTCTTAGTTCTTCAGCGGACAGAGATTTATGTAAAAGGCTTTAAGGATGTTAACTTATTTCAGTGTTTACAAGACCGGATCTTTCCGAGCCTCACGCCGGGGCACCAAAAATAATACTGTAGTGAATATGGTCTCGTTGATGAATAATTAATATGAATATGAATTATGAAAATTAATAATTAATATTTTGTTTATGAAAATATTAATTTCTTTCGGGGCACCACCTTAGTTTTAGCAGTTCTAAGGAAACTGATTATGTTTGATAAGTCTCAATCTTGAAGGAATGAATTCTAACTCGTTTTCAGACCAAATCTACGTAAACATGAAACAAGGATGTCTTTATGGGTTTTATTAAAATTATGTAAGATTAAATATGAACAACATAAAATAAA
>JALDNG010000015.1:10672500-10682500 GCA_024349245.1 Neodontobutis hainanensis
TTTTTCATGGGAGGGTTTTTGGATTCTCTTTTTTATTTACATAAAAGAGAGAAAAAACATCAAGATAAAACAAAAGCTTAACAGTCTAAAACTAAATGAATAAAAACTATTTTTGAAATTAACAGTTTTGCCTCCTGTGTCCTCTTTTAAATATGTTCGACTCTTTTGGGCCGTAACAGTCTGGTGTTCCTAATAATCCTGTAGGTAAGTGTATATCTTCTGATGCAGAGACAAAACAATTGTATTTAACTAGAAAGATTAGTGAATAAATACTGCCACATAAATAATAATAATTAATAAACTGCCACATCATTTGCTGATTTAGCAGTTATGTTACTGTTACACACAAGTTTTAAAGACTCAAACTATGAGCTAAACTGAACTGAATAAGTCTTTGATGTATCACATATTAAAATAAAACCAATCCTAGGTTTGGACTTGTTGGATGTGTCACAGGATTTAATCAGATACACATCAGACTGGATGTTAGATCTGACACATTTTTAATACACAGTTAAACAAATTAAAACAAATGTCAACCGTCTACAACTTTTGTCTTTTGTCCTAAAGGTTCTGTATGTAACATAATCCAAATTTGATCATTACATATGAACTTAATAACAATATCTTTAAACCCAATATATCATTACAGAAACTTATTCAAGTGCCATCTTTAAAAAGCAAAAATTAACTAATATTAGACAGCTTCTTGACAATGCTATAAATAAAGTCCGAACTGGTTTTATTCCACAATTTGGAGGATCAATTGACCCTAGACTTTAGAGCATTATTGGGCAACATTTCAACAAAGGACAGGACAAATCATTTCATAAAAGCAAAACACTCAGGATGCCGACTTATCCCAGGATATATTGCATCATGAAAGCCCCTGATAAGGTTGGGCTCATCTTCTTGTGATGGGCTCGAGTCAAGTGAAAACTGTCTGAATGTCTCCCTGCTTCACACAAGGAACTGTCTAAAGTGTGGGAAAAAAATGGATTTAACATTTCTTTGCAGTGGGTTGGAGAGTAATGTCTGATGAAGGGCGCTAGCCCGAAACGTCACGTGGTGGTGATATAAAAAAAATCTGGGAGCTTTATTTGTTGTGCGGAACCTTCTTTGTTTTTTTGTTGTTGAAGAATAATGTCCATATCACTGTGAGGGTTGCAGCTTGGTAGCAAATGAGTTTCTGCTATGGCCCTTATGGTCAGCCAACACGTTTTATGTTGCGTTTACGTCTGAAACAGCTCGGGACACACTTCTTGTCTGACTTGATGCCTGGTGAGGCTGGGGCTTGGACGGCTGAGGCCTGCTTCCTGCAGAAACAAGGTACAGAGGTAGCGCTATTACAGGAGCAAGTGTGACTGAGCTCTGCAGAGACACAGGACTTTGAATTATTCAGAGCTGACTCCTGTTGCCTTGGCCTCTACTGACAGAGCACGGTGTGATCACAGTGCACTCTGAAGGCAGGTTAGGACTAGTTATTGCCCTGTCTTCACACATCAATAATGTAATCGTAATCAGCCTGATCGTGAGAGAGGGACACACAAGTCACATCAATGTCAATTCTTTGTTGACCTGAGCGTTACATAATGTGTTTACTAAGTCAAATGAAGCAGACTGGCATCACTTATGTCATAAAATAGGTTTTATGCAATTCTCGACTTTGACTGCGACATGCAAATAAACCTCATAGACCAAAGTCTCATAAACCTGCAATAACCTTAACCAAAAGGAATATTGAATATAAATGTAATCTGTAAAACTAAAGCTACTCAAACATATGAGAAAAACCTTTCACATGAACGCCACAGAACTGGCTGATGTCATTTTAGATGAAAGTGATGTGAAAATACCAGAATACGACCAAAGGGCATAAACCATACACTGCTGTTTAAGGACACTACCTCTGTGCCTAGTAGAGTTTAGAGCTATTAAGAGCTTTAAATCTTGATCTACAAATGATGGTTTCAATTTGTTTTGTGGGAAAAAAAAGTATTGGATACTTTAACAAAATTAAGGTCATAATGGTTCTATGGAAAGGTTTGCTAAATGCCAAAAATGCCTAAACTGTTGCTGTGTTTCATTAATCTCAAGACTTGGATAAATAAATACATTTAAAAGTGGCCACTGTTGATTTTAGTGGTGAATCGAACCATTTGATTCAAACGTATTGATAATAGGCGTACTTTAAATACATAATAGTTTCTTCATATTTAGCAGATTTTTATGATGTATTGCATTGTGCATGTCAGGTAAAGTTACAGTGTCACTTCAAGATTAGATTTACACTTACTAAAGAACTGTCTGTTGTGTTAAAATACGATTTCTCACAAATAGTGGGATAGTGGAGGTTACACTATCAAGGGTTTTTCCCTCCAGTTCATGACAAGGAACCAGAAATAACTTTGAGAATAGTTATTTACATAATTTGAATGCTACGTATTCTATTGAAATGTACCACCCACAGATACAGCCTACAGTTGTACAGTTTGTGGCCCTTATGTTACTGTGATGCACCTGTAGCCCACCTGGCAGCGGCAGCAGCAACCGCAGCCCTCTCTCTTTTGTTGACCTGTTTCATGACCTTCAGCATGTGACAGATCTGCCTCAAGGTCATGTTGGGGTCGTGGTGGGTCAGGCGGGGCTGGGGCGTGAAGCGAGGGCCCCGGTAAATGAACATTGACATGTAGTCCCCTCTGGACCCTTTTCCGTACAGCATGACACTGCTGTGGCCATAGCAGGATGCACACTGTGGAGGACAAACGCAATGTTCTCAGTGAGTGGGATTTCTAACGGTCTATTTTGTCATCTGAAAAAAATTTTAATATACACCTTGCAATTGTGTAACCTCTATATTTTTTACTCTTGGAGGGCCCATATAGCCACGAAGCTGCTAATAATCCACTGTTTGTTCTTGTCTCCAGTTACTTATTGAAGACATTTAATAGGAAAATGAATCCTCCAAAAGCTGGTCATGTAATTGAGGATGTGTCAGTGCCATCATTCACAATCACAATAGCACACACACACACACACACACACACACACACACACACTTAATTGGTGTACAAGCCACTGTCTTCCTGACTTAACAATTCTGTGTATTCGAAACCCAAGACACCCAGGATCAGTCTCACAACACAATTGGGCTGAGCTGATTAGTTTACAGGACAGACCCTCAATTGTGCTGACAGTTTTTCACACACACACACTAGTAACACACACACTAGCAGAGTAAGTACACTATAGATGTGATACCATTAAAATGTTACAATACATGTACACATACAATGACAAAGATAACATAGAAATGCTAATTAATACAATTCAGTTTAAGTAATTCAATTGAATTTTAGCAACGATGATGCAACTTGGGTCCAATTTGGAGACACAAAGCGGGCAGCTTATGGTGGTCAACATTTACATTTGAGCCAATGCCTGTTTTCTCCAGCCTACTCAAACTTCAATTTAGAAACAAGTGTCTACTGCTTGAGCTAATAAGTAGTAGTCCTTCTCCATTTTGATAATATTTTGCAGAATAAAGCATGCATAAACCGAAAATATACAGGAATACTCACAGGAACAAAGGTGGCCATGCAGAAGAGTTTGCTCTTTGAAGTAACTTTCAGAGCTGGCACTAGTACATTCTTATCTTACCAACACAAACAAGCCAAGTGAGTCTTTAGAAAACACAGAAAGCTCCACCCACGTCTGGTCTCACAGTGAGGTCATCGACTTATTTACACACACACACATACACCTCGGGTGCTTGAGGTTACTGGACACTCACATCAAGTCTATTATTAAAGACCTCCTTTATTTCTGGGTTATTTTTAGAATCAAGTGTAATTCGGGGAAAGGAGGACAACAGACTGAAGACAGTTATTTATGAATTTTAAAATGTTGACCATCCAAATGCCATTGTAGGAGCCTTAATGCTTTTCTACTTTATTTTGGGTTTAGTAATGCTAATTTCTATTTCTTTGCCAAATGATTAACGTAATATTTTTTTTTAGCTAATAGGTTAAATAAGTAATGTATTATATTTAATTATGATTCTTTGTTATTGTTTATTACATTTGTCTATTGCTTAACGCAAAATACTTCAATAAAATGTATAACAATTCTATAAATAAAGTATGCTAGATGCACAATGGGAGTGCAATACTAAGTGGAGTGGGGTTGAACAGTCTTTTTTTGTGGTATTCTTGTTTTTGTTTTTGTATGTTGATACATCAGTAAAGATTTTTAACTGCACCTGGTCACTCATTTATCAATTATTTATTGCTTTGTTGTTTAATATTAGTGGATTTTTTCTAAAGGGAGTGCAAAACACATCAAGCCGGCTTCACTTTTGAACCGACAACCGTGAACTGCTTTTTTTTGTCTCCAAACTGAACCCAGGATGCACCATTTTCAAAACATTAGCAATAAATGGCATTGTGTCCACCCTTTTCAATTAATTTTAGATATGTTTTATTGATATTTTCCTCTTGGTTGAAACTATTTTAAATTCTTAGGTTGTGCAACCATTGCAAGCCCTGTTTGGATCCTGAGTTCTCAAACTTTCGGCCTATCTCCAAGCTCCTCTCAGAAAAAGATAGTGTTCTCTTAACTCTTGTCCTAATTCAAGTTTAATATTTTGGACACTGCACTATTAAAGGTGCTTGATTTCTTTGAAAGGTTGCTAATTAGAATCCTAAGATCACAGACTAAACATGCTCTAAATCCCATACAGTGTGCCTACAACAAACATATTGGTGTTTAGGATGCTATGCTATAACTGTCACACAGAATCTACTCTCACCTGGATGAACCAGGTGGTTATGTTAGGGTTAAGTTCTTTGATTTTTCAAGTGCATTCTTAGTGAAAAACTTAGGAGCCTGGGGGTGGACTCATCCTTTATCATGTGGCTCGCTGTTTACCTGACAGGTAGTCCACAGTATGTCAGGAACTGTGTCATTAGTAGCACAAGGGCTCCTCAAGGGACTGTTTTTGCTCCATTCCTCTTCACGTTACACACTACAGATTTTAATTCTCCTGCCATACTCAAATACTCTGATGACACAGCAATGCTGGCTTGTGTCAACTGTTCAAGAGGGCCTGGGATCGGAGACGGCGTCCTGACGGTAACAGTTCAAACAGGAAGTGTCCGGGGTGAGTGGAGTCTGTGATGATTTTACCAGCTCTCTTCCTCACTATGGAAGAGTACAGGTCCTGTAGGGTTGGCAGGTGGACAACAATAATCCTCTCTGCAGTTCGGATGGTGCGTTGCAGTCTCCTGATGTCTGATTTGGTAGCTGAACCAAACCAGACAGTGATGGAAGTGCACAAAACAGACTCAATGACAGCCGAGTAGAACTGAATCAGCAGCTCCTGTGGCAGGTTGAACTTCCTCAGCTGATGAAGGAAGTACAGTCTCTGCTGAACCTGAACCTTTTTCACATTGGAGTCAATGTGATTGTCCCACTTTAGGTCCTGAGAGATGGTAGTGCCCAGGAACCTGAATGACTCCACTGCATCCACAGTGCTGTTCATAATGGTGAGTGGGGGGAGTGATTGACTGTTCCTCCTGAAGTCCACTATCATCTCCACCGTTTTGAGCGCGTTCAGTTCAAGGTTGTTATAACCGCACCAGACAGCCAGCTGTTCAACCTCCAGTCTGTAAGCAGACTCGTCACCGTTCTGGATTGTTTTTTTGGGGACGGGAATGATAATGGAGCGTTTGAAGCAGTTGGGAACTTCACACTGCTCCAATGATCTGTTGAAGATCTGTGTGAAGACTGGGGCCAGTTGGTCAGCACAGGCTTTTAAACACGCAGAAGAGATGCCCCCTGGGCCTGACGCTTTCTTGGTCTTCTGTTTTTTGAAGACTCGACTCACGTCCACACAGACCACAGACTTAAGCTCAGGTGGGATGGCAGGAAGGGGGAGGAGAGGGGGTGCAGGAGGTGATGGTGAGGGTGCAGATCAGAGCGGGTGTGTGGTGTGAGACTGGGCTTTTCAAACCTGCAGTAGAATGCATTCAGATCGTCAGCCAGTTGTGGATTCTCCACAGATCGGGGGGATGGTGACTTGTAATCAGTGATGGTCCCCAGGCCTTTCCAGACTGATGCAGGGTCATTGGCTGAAAACTGTTTTTTCAGCTTTTCAGAGTAGCTTCTTTTAGCAACTCTGATCTCCTTTGTCAGTCTGTTTCTGGCCTGGTTATATATAAGATTTTATCCCCACTTTTGTAAGCATCCTCTTTGGCATGACACAGCTGTTTGAGTTTCCCAGTAAACCATGGTTTATCATTAGTGAATGATAAGAATGACCGGGTAGTAATGCATGTATCCTCACAGAAACTGATGTACGATGTTACATTATCTGTGAGCTCATCCAGATCGGTGGTAGCAACTTCAAAAACAGTCCAATCAGTGCATTCGAAGCAGGCTTGTAAGTCCTGCTCTGCTTCATTAGTCCATCTTTTTACAGACCTTTTTACAGGTTTAGCTGATTTCAGTTTCTGCCTGTAGGTCGGTATAAGATGAACCACACAGTGATCAGACAGCCCCAAAGCTGCTCTTGTGTCTTCTCTGTTGCTACCCCAAAACTCTGCAACAACCTGCCTCTCCTGGTCAGAACATGAAATACAAAGGTCAACAGTTTCAGGAACAGTTACCGGTGGAAAATTTTGAAAAATTTTAAAGATATAACTCAACACAGTGTATAATCAACTTTAATTAACATTGCACTTGCATATCCTGGAGATTGCAAGCATCATAAAAACTGTAATAAAAAGAGCCCATATGAATAATACTTCCTTTACCTACAACTTCCCAGAACGGACAGCTGAAAGAGAAAAGCAAACATGAAGACCAAGGACATTTATGAATTAAAATGATTTATTTTCTACATTTTCAGACTGCAGGGTCACCATAGAGCATAACCTCTAGGGCTGTGTCCAAAACCATTCCCTAGTCCAGAGATGATAGCATGTGGTCATGCAACGAGCAACCCGCTCTCATTTAACTCCTAGCCCCTAAATGTAACCCAATAATGAAGTTGAGCCTAAATAAACACAAAAATATAGGCCTGAATAGACTATTGCCTTTAATAATTTTAACATAATAAAAACTGAATTAATTGTCTTGTCATGTTTTTGATAATTCAAATCTAAAATCCAAATCAATGTGTCAGTTTGGCTCCCAAAGTTTTTCAGAGTTATAACTTTTCTGACTTGACTTGGACATAATTCAAATTAATTTTGACTCAGTTTTCTACAACACTGCCCTAGTATTTAGAGTGTACTATGTAGGCTGTTCCTATATTTTGTAGTGGTGTCCAAATGTCTTGTTTCATAAAAGTAGCAACAGCGATGGTAGAATTAATCATATGCAATATGTCTGGGACTGCACTGTATTGTCTGGTATTTATGACGTGAACCGTGTAAAAATCCTAAATGTTAGCTTACCTTTCATAATGAGACAGTACTTTTTTTATTAATTGACCATAACTCATTTAATATAAAATGTACACTATTCTTATTTTTTGTTATAATTGATTTTTTTTATTTAACAGCGACACATCAAAAACAGCAACAGAAAATTTTTTTAGATTTGTTAAATGTTCACTATTGCGCTTCCAAGATAATCCACTGTACAATCCAACCCTGTGTATAAAGTGAGGGGTCTGTGTGGTTTTGGCACCTGCCTAGCATGGACAGCTGTGTGTGTGCAGTGTTGCTTCTAGATGCACACACTTTAAAACTCTGAGGTCAAAGGCCAAGTGCATTATAATGTAGAGTAATTCACCTTAATAACTGTAATAAACAGCAGTGTTTTTCAAAAAGAAAATAAATAATGAAAGCTTAGTGTCTTTGAGACGTGACGTCCATTAGATGCATGAGGGGTCAGCACAATATCACATCACTGACGGGAAGAGGTGGGACAAAAGCTGAAAAGAGAATGACACTGGAGAGGACCTGAACACAACACCATCAGAATCATGCTCACTTTATTGTTCCCAAGTGAGGATCATACAAAGACAATGGCTGTGTCTTTTTATATTTGTCAAAAAGAGCCTGATCTGACTGTACTTTGAGAGAGAAAAGGCAGGTGTAATGCTGGGGAGACTTGGCTACACTCCACGTTCTTTGTTGAGCGTATTCCTATGTGAAAGATTCAGACAAAGGCAGAAATGGATGAAGTGAGTAGTTCAGAGACAATTATAGTAATCCTTCCTTTTTATGTTTACTTTTGTCTAGGAGCAGCCAGTAGAGAATAAGTAGGTCCAAATGGTTCAAAACACTTAAACCCATTTGAGATCTTGATTATTTATAAAATACTAGATACTGCACAATAATTGCAGCAAATGTAGGCTGTCATATTTTAGTTTTGCTGTGGTCTCCTGTGCGCTGCGATTGGCTGAGAGCTTCACACTGTCCTGCCTCTTTAAACAAAACAAGAAAAGGGTCACAAATTGCTTTTATAAGATGAGTTTGTATTAGAAGAAAAGCTAAAGGATGTGACATTTGGCTTGTCTCAAACGGGGCACGGTTATGTTTCTCCTGATTATGATTCATGACACTCAGTTCCGTGTCCTGGTTTACACACACCTCCAGTCAGCTTCTCGGTCCTCCTCTGCCCCCTGCTGGAACTCAACTGCTCTACTTTTTACCTTAAACTTTTGAAATCGTAGTTTGTTTTCTGGTAGTGTTTTATTACATTTAATATAAAAAAACTTTTTAATTTAGACTTCAGCTTATATGGGCCTATGCTAGCTTGACGTCTCAATGTTAGAGCCTATAGGCTAAAATATCCATCTTGCTCCAACCTTTTAATAAAATGTAATAACGTAATGTCATAACAGTGGAACAGGACATCGCTCTTTAACAACTCCTGACACTGGGTTTCGTTCACTGTAGGCTACCTCACAAATCTGTCGAAAACTGATTATATTCAGGACAATACAAGAAAGCCTATTTCAGCGAATTAGGCCTAGCCTTCCCCAAACCACCTGTCATCATCTGACATGAGCTCATCTGTTTTAGAAAGATAAGTGAGCGCCTTGTCTAAAGAAACAAACCAAAAAAAAAAAAAGCCGCCCTCTTTCAGAAAGTAAACAGGATGAGCAAATATTTAGCCTACGGCTCACACAACATTTGGCTTCAAGGAAACAAAAAGGGAGCAGGAAAGAAACGCCAACCAAATATGTTGTGGTCATAATCCTGATATTTCTCGGTTAGCCTATGTGTGCATTTTTCCATAGGCTCTAAACTGTCGACTTATTCTCATAAATCAGGAAGTAGGCTAGCGTCATTGCAAACTGTCTCGTGTCTGTTTATGTGCAGACTACAGCCTATAACCCACGATGAAACTCGAAGTCAACCAGCAGCAATAGGTCTCTCAGAATAAAAATATTGTTCTAGCGACTAATCTCTTTATTTGAGTGGTTTCACAGTCGACGCTTGTCCGTGTCTGCGCTCAGAGCAACAGGTGCGTCTGGATGGACTGATGCGTTTAAGGCGGGTGCGCACATTTAGGCCTTACGCGCATATTTAGGCCTATATATTTTCTTAAGTAAAATTTATTCTTAATTTAACACCTTACAACACAAATAACACTAACGCTCAACGCACACTCTGTAGGGCAATGCTCCAATGTGGAAACACAAGTAGGCCCTAACTTTGCGACGAGTTGGTTACATCGCCCTTCCGGGGTACGTGAACGCCTCACAGGTGCCGCCTCTCGTGAATACTTGAAGTTACATGCTCTGAGTGTAGTCAGCTTGACGGCCCGGAGGACATCACTTCAGTCTTCCCCCGGGTTTAGTTTTTAGTTCAGGTGGACGCTCTGCATCTCCGCTGCCAGGATGTCTCCGTCCACGTCCCCACGGTTTTACACGGAGAGGGAGGTGACCAGCCACTGCACCAAGGACTCCTGCTGGGTACTGGTAGGCACCAGGGTGTACGATGTGACCAGCTTCTTAAGGATGCACCCGGGCGGGGAGGCT